>JAANSP010004405.1:0-10225 GCA_036850745.1 Homidia socia
ACATTTACCTTGAACTTTACAGACAAGTATTACATTTCAACATTTTTTGTCAACATCATCCATTATGATGACATTACTCTGCTGTGGCTAAGGCTTTTGAGCATTTCATTTTTAAATCGATACACAAACACAAAAACCTTTTCTTAAACTTTCACTCTCTAAAATAAAGAACAATTGGAAAATTTACTGGAAGAAATTTACATTGTGCACAGTGCAAAAATGGTTTAGTACTGAAAATTTTAGACCCGCATGAAGCAACAAAAATATTGGTTAGATTAACTAGTTATATTAATATAGACAATGACCGGTTCGTTCAACAACTAACAGGAGAGAGCAGGAAAATCAAAATTTGCTTCCACACAGAATTTGATCTCTCCTGAGAATTTCGGGATTGCATTTCTCAAAGTGCCCCGATATGGAAACATAGTCCCACAGCAACGCAAGCAACTAATTTTGATGTTGCATCCTACTCTTAAATGTGATTTGCAAATTGTGAACGCATTCAAACTTTCTCGGGGAAATTCCTTTCAAGTTTGCATTTTAATTTCATTTTTTTATCCTGTAGAGATTTGTGGAAGAGTATTTTCCTGAGTATAATTTGAGCTGTCCGCTGAAGCAGGAATGATAAATTTATAGGAAAAAAAATCAAGCTAAGGTGCAGCAAAGGAGTGCCATCGTGCTAAAGCAAATGTTGAGGCAAGTTGTGACATTGAGAATGCGACTGAAGATGTGATGAACTGGGATATGATAGAGGTGCTTTTGCTGGATCCAAACATTCAAGGAATAAATCAAGAGGCACAAATTTTTCTCGACGCTGAAAATTTTGATGGCTTGTAAAAAAATATTCGTTTCCTTAAAATGCGCAAATATTAATTTTGCGAAATGAAAAGTGCTGTTTCACAAAATTGCAAAAATCCCCATTCTATATTGACTTTCCATTTCAAACTATCCAATCATTTGCATTTTTGACGGTGACGATAATATATGTTTTTCATGAAGAAAGAGACCTTTTACCAAAGGTGTGGCGGCCTATGAAGATCACTATATTCCTTCAAAAATAGTTATAATACATTTTTTTCTCCCGTGATTAGTTTGTTCTATGTGAAAGCCGGTTCCATTTCCTATGACTCAGCATCGTTGTTTGTGCGATTTAAACACGCTTTCGATCAGGGAATGAAGAATCAAATTTCAATCGCTTTTGAGATTTTTTTCAAATGCTGTCAAATTTTGTAAATCTTTTCTTCTAAATAGCTGATTTTGGATACTTAAATCCAACCAAATTCCAACGGGCTGATGTCAGGAGATTCAGGAGGCATCTCCCTATTATGCACAATTTTTGTTTCACTGTTTTTCATAAATTGATTCGAGTAGTGGTGAGTTTTTGAGCAATGCACTTCCGGTTTGCAATGTTATTCGGTTTAAGGACGTGCATTTGGCCCTTTGTCTGCTTTTGAAGCCCCATATCGTCATCAATCATTACACAGACACTGGTTCTTGACATCCCAACTGATTTAGGGTGTCTGCTGCTGTTGACTGGGAAGATTTTCCTTGAAGTTCATTGACTTTCTCCAGACTTTCTCCAGGGCCAAAGGTTAGGGTCGATGCTTAATTTCCTTGCGTACCTGCGTCTCAGGTTCTTGAATTCTGTTCGCTTACCATCCCCATGATTCATATGATGTATCCCATTCAGCTCTTATTGAGTAAAGATGCTTGGAAACATTATATTCGCCACTTCAACTTCTGGCGACAATATCTTCAGCATTTTTAACCAAAAACATCTGAAAATTGGTAGTGTAAGAAAATCGCTTTGCAAACATTATAAAGAAACATCAGACCCATTAAACGTTTCAGTTACATAGGTATAGCGCGTGCACATGTGTGGTCTTTATAGGCCACCACACCTTTGGTATATTCTTGTAAGTAGAAGCAATCAAAAAATATTTATATATAATACCAACCCGTATAGACTACGTACTTGTAATTAGTGTGTTGTATTGGTCTTCGTGTTCATGAACATAAAAATGAAAAATTTATCTAGGTATTTATATTCCTTATCTTACTTTGTGGCTTACAGAATCCGAAAACTGGCTGCAACACAAATATTGAGAATGTGGTGTTTTGTTGAAAAAGTCAATAAAAGTCGTTTTTTAATGTCATTCATTCGTAGCATTTGTGGTGATAAGCTGAGTCCATACCAAATACATAGAAAGGTGTACGGGAGGCAAGAATACAATCGAAAAATTACTTAATGTAAATGTACTTAATGTTATTTTTTCAAGAAAATTTTGTTACTAGAACAGGTAATTATTAGAACTCGCATATTACGGAAACGTTTCTTTCTCGAAAAAATGCAAAATATTAGTAGAAAAAGATACTATTCAAAAAACAATGTTTTTCGAATAAATTGTCGAGTTCTTTGGTAGTTTACAGAAAAGTTGCACGAGTTTTTTTAAATAGTTTTTCCATGTTAAAGCATGATTTTTTTCATATGTGGCCTCAGAAAACTTTCAAGTTTTTGGTTGATTTGTACATGCCATATGGAGGCCATTTAATGAAAAACCATGCTTTACCATGGAAAAACTATTTAAAAAAAACTCAATCTAATCACTATCTTCAAACAGTTAGAATAAAGACGTGACAATACCAAATACCATACAAACAAAAGTGTACACTGACTACTGACTAGACCACTCAAGTAAAGCCTGAGATCTGTACACTGCTGCAAGTAAGCCGAAATTTCGAAATTTAGTCAGTTCAACTGGTATCAGCAGTAAAGCTTTACAGTGGCTGATTAAAAAAATAAATTTTTAGCTTTCCTTCCTTTGTAAATTGCATTTTCACCGTGACGATAATATATGGTTATTTATGAACAAAGACTTTTATATTCGTGTAAAGTTGTAGTAATAAGCAATCATAAAGTCTATTCATGAGAGAAAAATTATGGGGTGCCTTGAAATGAGGGTGACTTTTTCATTTGCGTTTACACCTACCCATTTACCCATATAGACTGCAAGCATAATATTAGTGTGCACGGTTCTCACGAGCATAAAAAAATAGGCAGTTATTTATCCATTCATATTCTTTACCGTAGTTTGTAGCTTAGAGAATCCGAAAAACTACCTGCAGCACAATTAGAAAATGCTATACTTTTGTTTTAAAAAGTCAATAAAGTCGTTTGTTAATGTTATTCATTCGGTAATCGGTATGTTTGTGGTGATGATAAGCCGAATCGATGCCGTACAAAGAAAGGTGTACACTGACTACTGACTAGACTGATGAAGGGAAGCCAGAGATTTGTACACGTGAAAATGAGAATAATGTTTAAATGCAACTTTAATAAAATATACCCCGAAGCAAATATTAATGCGCATGAGCACCCTTTAATCCATTTTTCATTAAATATAAGTGACGTAAAATGAGTATCATCGCACAGTGTAGTACAATGCGGCCACCGCAGAGAAGGGCAAAAAAATAATTTTAATTCATGTTGCTGCATTCACAGTGTAAGAATCAACTGGCAGAGATAAAGGAATCACTGAAGCCGGCCGAGCAAATCTTCGTGTACCTCTCCATTTATCCTCCTAGTAAACCGTTAATTATCAAAGAGTAAACTCGCAAATAGAACACCGTATTCTAAAACGCGAAAATTTATACAAAATTTTTATTTCTATATCACAGTAAAAATATTTAACTCAATAATTCAACTCTGCTTTTATCAAAATGAAGTAAGTATCGCAATTTATTTTCTTAACGAAAGTACAATTTTTAACATAGTCAACATTTACAACCACACAAAATAATTTCGTATTTCACAGATCACGGAAAAAAGGATCATGCCTCTTTTGTGAGAAGACTTTCTCAGAATTATCCCGACATTTGCTCACCCATATTCAAGAGAAGCCGTTCTTTTGTCGCGTTTGTTCCAAGGAATTTACCCGAAAGGAAAACACAATCACTCACGAAAGAAAATTCCCAGGCGAACGGCCATTTACATGTGACGTTTGTCAAAAGTGCTTTCGACAACAATGGAGTTTAGCGCAACATAAAAGAACACACGTGGAGGATCGAGATTACGAGTGTAGCTACTGCGGGGAAAGTTTCAAACAACACCAAACCCCTTATAATCACATCAAGAGAAAACACACTATGGAGAAAAGCTACAAATGCACCCTTTGCTAAAGTGCATTTACAACTGCTGGAGGACTACGGCAACACAAGAAAACACATGAAAAGGAGAAACCCTTCAAATGCTCCAAGTGTTCAAAATCATTCAAGTGGAAGCACCATCCTCCAGCCACCTTTATCTTCACTCTGAGCAACCTAAACGCTTCTGTTGCGACGTTTGTTCCAAGACATTCACTCAAAACGGCAATCTAACTACTCACAAGAAACAAGTGCACATGAATGTTAAAGATCGAGAGCATTCCTGTGAGCTGTGCGGTAAAACGTTTGCCATTTATTCTGGTCTTGTATGCCACATGAGAACCCACACACTGGAGCGCCCATACAAATGCATATTTTGTTCAACTCGGTTTTCCCAATCTGGTGATTTGCAAAAACACCTTCGCGGTGTCCATTTACGAGAAAAACCATTTACTTGTGCTCTGTGTGGGAAAGAATTTGGATTTTCAAGTCATCTTAAGCGACACGTCAATACCTGTCACCACAGTTCTGGTAAATAAGTCACTGTTTCGATGGGTATTGAATTGCTTGCTGCAGATTAGAATTTTAGTAACTTTATATTTGAATGCATATTTCCGTTTTGACTCATTAACGACTGATCAATGATTTCTCTGCAAACTGATTAAGCTTGTAGCTATTTGTAGATATTGTGAATGTGTGTATTTTCTAGCTTCACTAGGAAAACCACACAAGGAATTACTTTTTTTTACCTAATTAGATGTATGATAGCACTTTAAGTGTTAAAAATTAATAAATTGAGTAATGGCCAAGAACATTTCCGTTCTTGCCATTAATCATTATTAATTTGACAATGCACATAGTTAGCATTCTAGGCTAACGTGCACGCGCTTTAATTAGATCATGATGATGAAATAATCATCATCATGACCATGGTTATGTAAGTATTTAAGGAAAAGAGAGCCGCTTGCTCGCGGCAGTCGCCAACCACCAGAGCCAGTTGTTGTTGATTGATACGTAAAGAGTGAATAAAAGAAGCTGTAGCATCAGCCGTTCACGAGAGTGCCGCCTCTCGTTTCCCCATAAGATCTAGATTACTCTTTATTATTATTATAAGCATCACCTTAGAATAATTCCTTTCCCCCGATCTCCTACCTCTGTTCCACACAGCAAGCGAGCCCCCTTCAACCCCAATCCCCCAACTGAACTTTACTGTTGGAGATTGGCTCGTCACAGGCACCTACGGGTCAACCTGTACTCCCCATATTAAATAGTGAACAATACAAAAACTCATTTTTAAAACAATTGTCAAGAAAGTGAAAGTTTATAGTGAACATAAGTGTGACCGTACGTCCCCTCTTAAAATTTACTGTGCGTCTCATTTCGGACAAAACATAACAGTTATAGTAGAACAATGAGCACAAAGTTGAAAACATTTTTAAACAAAAGTTAAGTGTAGTTTTTTTTCTCAAGAACACACGCACACAATGTGATTTCCATTGTTCTATATTCCGACCTAGCCCCTCGAAAAAAGCTGACCAAGCGACCTGAGAGTGGACTCATCGTTGGTAACAGTGGTTATACCACGAGAAACATTATTGTCGAGGTGGCGTTCTTATGTTTTGGGTGGAGATAAGATGATGTTATAATGCTGTGTGATTGATTGGTAGTGGTGGGGTGGTGCGTTATTGAGATGGTGGTCGGAGGTGGTGTAAAGCACGATGCTGATGCTTGAGACTCAATGGTGCTGTCGGTGGTGACTTGATATGAACATGAAAACTCAATGGGGCAAAATAAGACACGAAGCCCAAAGCTATTTTAGGGAATGATAAGCTATAGGACGTTGACTTTATTCTCTATTCAGTCCAGCATAATGCGTGGCTGCCCGTGAGTTTTTTCCGACAGACAGCAACTCTGCTGCGTTGCTGCTTATATACCACAAATTTTAATACATACATAAAAGTTAG
This sequence comes from Homidia socia, assembly GCA_036850745.1. Taxonomy (NCBI): domain Eukaryota; kingdom Metazoa; phylum Arthropoda; class Collembola; order Entomobryomorpha; family Entomobryidae; genus Homidia; species Homidia socia. The sequence goes on from JAANSP010004405.1 coordinate 6,108, forward strand.
GCTCAATTAATATATAGCTTAAGAATACATACAAAGCGATGTTATAGAAAAATGGACAGTTCGACCATCGACAAGAAAAATCATTCCCTTTTTAGCATAGTCATTATTGAAATTAGACAAAATTGGAAAATACAAATTCATTAATGAAATTCATAAAAGACGGTTACTTTACATTAAATCAAATAATGCAAACACAATAAGTCACAAAAAAAATTATTACTTCTCACATTACAATGCAACGATACTTTTACAGTACGAAACAATTATTTCTTTCTTTTTTGGCTTTGTTTTCGTTTTACCCTTGCTCGGATTCAATCTTATCGCAAGACACAGAACCTCACATTTTTTAGCTCATATAATGCATATTGCCCCACAAAACCACATGCATTCCAAAAAGGCCTACACATTTCTTGCATCAATAATAATAACGTAATATTCTAAAACTAATGCTTAATAATTATATAGAGCCCGAGCCCGCTTTTCATTTTTCTTCATTACTCTACTGCTAGCATTGAAAATAGCATTATACAATCATGACAAACACACTTTCTACAACCACCTCGGAATATCCCGCAGAGATGATCATCAGGATCAGCACACAGGATGGAGACATAATTAACATACATCCTGATGACCCTCGAGTAAACGAGTTTGTGAACGCCTACCTAAGTGACCTTTACAACTTTGATGGACCTGAACTACCCCCGGATAATCCTATCATTAAGTACATGCGCGAGGATATCATCAACCGAACTTACCAACGGCTCAACAAAGATTTGCCTTTTCCAGCACTTGAACAACCAGACACTGAAACTTACGTTCGCTTTCTGCTTTCTACTGCTACTAACCATGAACATTCAAAAAATACAGGTGATGAAATCACAATCATCCCAACTAGTAACCAGGACTCAGATGAGACCCTTCCAGAAATTCCAGTTACCATTCTTGGCACACCAAGCACAGCAATGATCAACACAGGTTCACCCCATTCATTCATCTCACGGTTAATAGCAACAAAAAATGCCACACCAGGCACACGAGACGAATTTGTTGAAATCACCATAAATATTGGCACCAGTACTCTCACGTTTCCCTTCCGCATCATGGCCAGCCAGGATTACCATTGCATTCTAGGCATGGATTTTCTCACACGATTTGCAATCGACATTTCTATCACCAAACAAGAAATTTTTTCTGATGCTTTTAATGCTATTGCTTTTATTAACCCAATTCTCATGGGATCTGGCAAAATGATCAAATCCTCAGGAAAAATCATTCATAAGATTCAAGGAGATGCGGAAACATTCTCACCACCACAACGACCACCGAGGAAAGTCGATAAGATAAAAGGATTCTCCTCACCACTCCCACACATCCCAGAGAAACAACAAGAAACGCAATCATCACAACAATATCTTGATCCCCCGCTTCTTAGGTACACAGATGACTTGCTAGGACAGATTGATGAACGTGCTGAAAGATTCTTCAGATTTGCTCTGGATTTTCTCAAAAAAATCACCAGCCCAATTACGGAACAAGCGATGTCATAGACCGCCCCAAAGATCAACCAACACAAACAAACATCAAAAATCATCCCAAACTATAGCCATCCCGTCCCTACTCTCAATTCAGACTGGCATCCAACCAGCAACAATGAAGGATAAGAGAAACGGTTCTCCGACAACCATGTACTCATCATCTTCACAAAATACCAGCCTACAAACAAATGCATTCTCAATCGTATTCGATTCCAACGGAAATCCTTTCTGTCTGTATCCATATCAGCAAGGTCTACTGCCACCTTCGACATGCGACCAACTTTCATCACAGATGAAGTCATGGCCACCCCCTTACAACAAAGGACGACAACGGCATCATGCGTAGGAAAATAGCTTTCCCCTAAAAGAATCAAAATTCAACTTACTTTAGGATATTCATCGCTTACATAACATAATTTCGCTTCATGTCTAACGAAAAATACCTCTTTTCCCTTTTTCAGTTTATGCCTTCAATATTTATGTAGTTCTGAACTGCTTCTTTCACGCTTACGCATCAGAAAAGCATTTCATTATCATCATCCGTTTGTTTCTATAGCTTGCATCTGGGCGAATCATCCAGCATAAATTGACAACAATTCTCAATTTCATAATTTTCTCAGCACAAAAGGTTTCAGCAGAAATGCTAAGAATGATTACCAGAATAGCAACAGAATCATCATATAGGAACACAGCAGCAGAAAATAAACTTGTCATTCATGTCGTTGTTTACCTATCACGGCAAGCAAAAAGTCTCATGATCAATCTCAGAAAAGCTCTTTTACCAGCAAGCATTATTTCTCGTTCGTTCATGATTCAACATTTTCTTAGACCAACAGAGAATGAGAAAAATTTAAGAAAAGCAACATATGACAATCACATTCAGAGCAAGCAGTTTGTCAAAAATCATGATTCAAGCATAATTTTGGAGGAATTCTAGTCTTATCATCACAATTTGATACACTTTTCTTGACATGATTTCAAGAAGACGTATGATAGCATTCATGAAGAAATTCAACAGTACAGAAAATGTTTATCATCACAATAGTATTTTGATTTTGAGCTCCATCAGCAAGAAATCAGCAGTCATTCTTGCTATTCTTCAATTGAGCAGCAACGAATTTTCATTGGCACATAATAATAATCCAGTATGAAAAAGTTTATCTTACACAATTGGCAATGTCATTAGTAAAATGGTTCATTTTTCAAACTACCAGTACGCAATATAATAATTCGGCAATACTATCATAATATTTTGATTGAGTTTGATCATTCCTTTTCATCATGAAGTAAGCACGAAGTCAAGGAAACAAGAAATCACTAAAGCTAGTTTCTGACCAGTCTCAAAATATGAAGTTCGCGATACAACCTATTTTTTCTTCATAAAGTTTCATCTGAAATCATACTTGCATTCTGGTTCATCCTCATCATGAAAAAACATAAGAGACATGCATGAATTTCTTCATCATGATTCATATGCTTGCTGAAAGCTTTTCCCCTCTTCTTGTATTATCAAAGGCACATAATAACCATTCGGCATGAAAAAGTTTACAACCATTCAGAATGAAAAATTTATCTAGCTCATTGAATATTATTATCATTCTTTCAGACGTTGGCATTCCTTATGCGTCACTTGTCAAGATCCATTTAAACAATGTCATTTCTCACTTCTCTCATCCTTACAGACTATGGCATCTTTTGGCAAGATTCGTTTCAACGATGCCATTTCTCTATTATACTCATCCTTAACATACTTAAGAAAATGTTTACAATTTACACACCCCATAAATATGGTAGGAGACCTAGCTACACAGGTTTTGCAATCGAGTCACTCACTCCTTTGCCTCCACCATCATTCTTCTCAATTCCGCACTACAATATATAAGCAATATATTACGGCAATATTTTAATTAATTTGATCATAACTCTCCATAAGAAGCAAGCAAGAAATCAAGCATGAAATCATTCACGTTCCTGACCAGTCAAAATGTTTTAATTACATATCATCACATTTTCTTGTTGATGTTTGACATTACTGAAGTCATTTTATGCTTTCTGATTCATAATCATCATGTAAATGTTCAGCAATAGAGATCATACAGCATAAGATTCTTTATCATGATTCATGCCTACGACGGCATGCAGGAAAAGCATGATGATTACAAAGGCATGAAAACAGCAGGAAAAAATATTCAGGCCAAGCACAATTTTAGTTTCACCAGCAACACAATTTCAGTCATTTTTCTTGGCATGCTTGAGCAACAGAGAATGACGAAATACACATATTTTAAGTTCAAAATTATCAGCAAGAAAAACATTCAAGCAAGTCACCGATTAGTCAGAACATTTTATATGCATCGTATAAAACGTTTTCAATTATATTTGTAGTAAGAAAGTGCATAATAACAGCAGCAGTTACAAATTCATTCACTGAACAAGCAAGCAAGAAGGAATTCATCATCAGGCAATGTACAACAGGAAAGAATTTTCTTTTCTCTCAAGCAATGCGCAATACCAGTTTTGAAAAGGTTCATTTTCCTTGCACAGCAAACGAGAATTTTACAGAATCACCCAATTCATATA
>JAANSP010004406.1:0-10224 GCA_036850745.1 Homidia socia
GGCAGTAAAGCTCTTTTATACGGATTCATTTAGTTCCTCATCATCATCTTATTCTATCCCTACATATTTGGTTCATTTTCATCTCGGATGTGAAACGCTCCATCTTTTTCTTCTTTGTACAGTTTTCTTCATGATAATATGACAATGTAGGGAGTGAGTGTGCCCGTATTATAATATTATGTGCCATGTATTGTAAAAAATCATAAGATAGAAAGCATCCCGAGCTTTTCAGATTTTCTGGAGCACCACTTGATTCTTTCTGCAAAATCCTCTTGTTAGAGAGAAATAAAGAATTTCTATACATTCTTTCGTATTGAAACTTTGTCATTGTCATATTTGATCACATGCCTATACCACTATAGTGCCCTTCACTACTCCAACTCAATTGGTACATTGTAATGCTCATCACTAGTACGCAGTTAAACATATTTTATCGATTGTATTTTTTATGTACATAATATACCTGAATCAATTTTCAGACACGTTTCCTTTCATTTTTATACAACTTTTCTCCATCTCCAGTCGTCACTTAAGTGGGACTTCAAAAACAAAAAAATGGTGTGTTGTGGCTGTCACCTGCAGAAAATCACTTTTGCAGATTGATTGAAAATTCTTTTCTCTCTCTTTTTTTAATCTGGAAAGCTATTCGCTGAACTTTGCCTAAAAATTTAATATTGTTTGAATGATAAACACATCACAACACATGACATTGGACGCGGCAAATGCTTATTCTGCAGAAAATGCTAAAAACCTTAATTATTGAAGTCATCAAAACTCTTTTTTCAGCGTGAGAAACAAACCATCGATTCATCAAAAGTTAACCTTTTTAAGAGCAACCGACATTTTGGATTTATGTGTTGTGTAAGATATTTGCTTGCATTTGAAAAGCTAAAAGAAGTATAATTATAAAAAGCTTTGTGCTATTCATGTTTACACTTTATTTATTTGAATAAAATGTCAACTAACATAATGTGTATTTCATTTTCAAACTGATATGACATTTTAAAGAATTTTTCCTTAGCTAAATCATCCTTCAGTTAGATCAGCATTATTAATCGATCGATCCTTGAGGCAAAGCTTGCCATTTCAAGTAAAAAAGTCTCATCAATTAGACAAATAGGTATGTATGTGTGTATAATAAGTAAACAATGAGAGAGAGAGAGAAATAATTATTTCTACTGGTTTGTTATACAGCTTTCCTCTTTCCAGCTTTGTGTAAACCAATGTGTCGTACGATACGCTACATTCTGAACTAAAAGAGTTTCGCAATAAAATATCAATACTAAGAACAACATGGCGTATTATGACAGAAAATTTTCTTTTGTACAATACTACCACTGTGCAAACAAAAGTTTTAGGCAACAGATTTGAATGTTGTTGGTACATAATGCTGATGACAATAATGAAAATAAAGCCTGTGCAAAATGTAATGTGAAGCGAGGTGGAACACAAACATAGAAAACAGCTTAACAGTTGGAATTAAATCTCCAAGTTAGATTGCTTTAAGGCTTTTGCTTTCCGTACCAATACCTGCGCTCTTTACATTTGAACAAAGGATACATACTTGAATGCACCTACCTATTTCAATTTCTTCCCCCACAACTATGTATCTACCGACAGTTCACAATATATAGACATGTTACAATAAAACAAAACCTGAAATGCATAGCTTTGTATACTTCTCAATGTAAAAGAACCAACAATTGTCAAATATATTATTCATATATATACATATGCACATTTTACAAAACAAAAGTGAAAATATATAGCTTTGTGAACGCGCAAACAATGAATATATATCTTTTTATGAACAAAAGCCGGACCAAAGAATGTATGTAGGTATTATCTTCTCTGTCGTGTCGGTCGGTCTTTGTGCTACAAACATCAAATAGACAGAGGGATTTTTTTTGCTTACATTGAAAATTAATTCTGTTGATGGTGATACGGTGATACGACGACATGGCGCTTTTTGAGACTCTGAATCCAGTAGTGCAAAAGAGCTTCTGCTATGATTAAACTGACAAGTATGGTTAATTTATGTAACCGTGCAGGTTTCTTGACTGTTCAACTGGACATGCATTTTATAATTCTCGTGGTGCTATCAAATATGATTTCTACTCTCCTAACTAATACTAAAATTCCATTTTTATAATTTGCTAGCAACTATATTTCTTGTTAACATCAACAATTTTTAATTTTGATTATAAATGCATACATTCTCTTATCATGACTATTAAGCTTGCACTTTCGTAAAAAGCTGAATAGTCAAAATTTAAGTGATTGAAAATACGATGCTTTCCATTTCCATTGCGTATTTTTTTGGCTGATGTGTTATTATCTTGAAAGATTAAATAATGTATTTCGAAAATGTGCATAATAACTCTAAAATATAATAATATAATTTAAAATGATACATGTGGAGGAATGTAATAAAAACGAGAATGGTTTCTCTTTCAGGATTTCAAGCGGACGGGGTTCTCAACAATAATGTGACTGTTACTGACACTGTTCATTACTATGAAGACTCTCGGAGTGCCAATATAAAGTTCAGCAAGCTTTCTTACGCAGGACCTATTGTAATGGGAGTTGGAGGTGAATAAATGTTGGCTCTACAAGTTGGATAATTTTTCTTTCCTTTCTGCACCTTAACACCAGACACATTCTTACTATTTCCCTTCAGCGATAAACTTCTACCTAGAATAATATATTACGTCACAGGCTACGCATACCACGTTAGCTGCGCTTTTCACAATTACAAGTTGCCTCTTTCATTCCACCAAATTCTCAAATACTTCAAGTAACATTCGTCATATAATACCCACCCTGATTCATTTTTTTTATTTCAAAAACTACCATTTGCGTATGACTTTATGTGACTGTTCCAAAAACGATTGACCACTAAAATATCCCCTTTTCTGAGTTTACACAAAAAACACCAATATTACTTTCAATTTCAATGCACTGTTGCTGTAAGGAATTCCTTTTCACAATTTCATTTTCAAATAAAACCAAAGTTTCAGCTATGCTATGCGCTGCCTTATAGGCACGCCAACACATTCAAAAATATAGTTGGCTTTTAGTTATAATGCCTTCCGCTTACATCACACATTATTATATTCCTTTCATTGTTTTCAGTACTATATACTATGCATGTTTTTGTTGCGAAAATGGAACATTTTCTGGGAAAAGTTTTTCCATACCAAAAACAATGTCATGCCTGTTGCGTCCCTGCAGACCCATAAAAATGCAATCGTAGAGACGTAATAATATCCTATTCCTGTTGTTGACTATAAAAAACGTACTCTGTATTTCCTTTTCGCATTACCTTTTTTGTACTGGCATAGTCATTTTTCCCGGAATACACGTTTGCAGATAGCATTAGAATATATTTTCTATTCTTTCCCCCTTCCGCTTACCTTCCACTGCTGCAAATAAATGTGGGTAGATGCCTATAAGTCCTACTGGACTCCAAACCTTCTACATTGCGTTGTTGGTTTATTCCCTTGCAATATTTCCATTTTTCAACGAGTAAGTTGAGGATCTCTGCACACAAAATCTTTGTTAACAACAGTTATTTCGTTAGATGAAAAGATAATTACAGGAGGAATTGCATCTAACGAATACCATTTTGGTTCCAGTTATTTTATTTTGTTGGCTCTTTTATTCAATTATTTAGTAGTTTGCAATAATTTTATATGTCAACTTTTTCACGTCAAATCAAAACCTTGCTTAATTTACCTCATACTGGGAACAATTTAAATGTGAGTTCAAAAATCGCACGCACGCATCATTCTTTTACATTTTTTATCTGAGAAGAGACCAACAATAATTCCTTGTAAATATTTTTGTTCCGGTAATATTTGACAAAAGGTAATCATTTGACTACGGAATAACTCATATTCCCATGAAGTAGCATTGAAGCAGTTATACTTGCTTTCCATTTATAAGGACTTTTACTTTGCTTTCCAACTTTCTCTTGTTGTATTAATGTGTATCTCACTTTCCCCACACTATGTAGATAGGTACTTTTACACCTAGATAAGTTTCATGATTTATTATTGATTTAGGATCCTTATAAAATAAAATTTCGGACAGCATATCATTTTAATTATTTGATGTGATTTTCTCCAATAAAACTAGGCTATTTGTTAATATCCTCATTTTCATGTACCGAATTTTAACGAAAACTAATCAAAGGTTTTAATGCCAATGTTTAATTTTGTAGGTTTTATAATAGTAGCGGCCTGTGTTATGACTTTCGAAGCACGAGACAGTGCGGCGAAAGTTGGACCGGCAGGTAAAGTTTAAATTTAGAGCTCAATAATGAACTTTATGTAGTACTTTGATATGATTATTTTTTAAACTACATTTTCTTTCTTAAAACAGCTTTTGTAAAAACTAGAAGCTCTGAAGACTTGACTGCTTATCCTGTGTTAACCATAAGACCAAGGGAAAGGTCCAGAAGTGTTGATGTTCGAAGTATCGCAGTTCAAACTCTGGATGAGTCGTCATCAGAGAACTTACATTCCAATCTATTCGATAAGAAAAACTTGGTGGAAACATTTAGAAAGTTTTCTAGGTAAAAATAATAGTAATATAATGCATTTCATTTTGGAGTGCCAGTCAATTTTCCAGCCTACGACAGCGTGCGCTCTGTTTTAACAGCTTAGCAAATTGTATTTTTTTCTGTTTTGTATAGAACTATTCGTAAATCAACTTCAAAGGATGAAGAAATGCACAAAAGTCCTTCCGCACCTAACCTGTTACAAAACATGGATTCGCTAAAGTCTAGTCTCCCGAACGTGTCCATCGTGGGAACTAGAAGATCATCATGTCTACCAAAGATTCGAAACAGAGTTCCCCCTTCTCTGATGCGGCAAGCACTGTCGATAGATTGTTCTGCGGCATCACCCTTTCTGGCAGCTACAACTCCAACAACCTGTTCCACCTCTATTACTCAGCTTCAAGCGCAACCGAGCGTAGCATCCACGTCCAGTGCTACATTAGGGATCTCAACAAAGTATGCTAGAAAGGGAATGTATAGAACTGTAACAAATGCCTCCGCCGTATCAGAAGCTTACTACAGTATTTCAGTTGGTGAAAGCGGAGAAAGTTCTATCAGTCCAAGCTCACAGTCGCATTCCTTTATGATGTCTACATTCTCAGTGGACCGTAGCAGCGCTGGAAGTGGCATTACGATAAAACAATCTGCTGCATCCAATTTGGCAGCAGGAGGATCTGCAAACACCCCTGGCACTGTTGATCTTCATTTACCAAATGGAATGGTTACACTGAATGTTGTACATGCTACTGGTGCTTCAGCACTCTCTGGCTCTTCAACGTCACTGAGAACGCTTTCGCCCTACCCCAGTTTTCAGAGTGAAGAAAATAGCTCATCATTTGATTTAGGCTCTGTCAAAAGTGATACGGTTGTTATTCCAAAATCTCCTATGCTTAGTAAACCATCTAGATTTCGCACGACAGACTCACTCGGACGTCCTGCATTAATGAGACAGTCGAAAGTTGATCATTCCGAAATATTTTGCATCCATGATTCTGACGAGGATCAAAAACCGATTCCTGAGGTGGAAACACGAATCAGACACGGACGTGGAGCAGTAAATATTATTAAATATGAATAATAGCAGTATTAAAAAATAGTCGATTCGAAATTCCTTTTGAAATTACCTGACTTCTTTTTGTTACAAACAAACCATATTTCTTACAGGGTGACGTACCTAGATAAATAGGTATTTATGATAACGGCAAAGTTTATATAAATATATATTATTACTATAACCTGTCCATGTATGAAAAATTTTGAAGAAACAAATAATGAGTCGACAAAGTCCACTAATCTCACTAGATTCATTATTATTGACAGAGCTGTCGATACAAAGTCGAAGTAGTGATTTAGTATAAAAATACGAACCTCGTTTGCCCAAAGATGCTAATAATTATAAAAAACGTATAAGTGGGTTATGATTTTAAAGTATGATACCTACATATGTCTGTAATAGTATCCTTACATTATTTTGTGGAGCGACATAAAATGACAATCACTGTAACATTAAACGCGAAATGATTTGAGATGAGAATAAATGGAAAGTAGAAATGTACAATTTTTAGGCTGCATAGTTTTTCGAAATCTGCAATTTTATGTTTATTCAAGTTTTGTTTTACAATTTAATTAAGAAAGTAAATAGTTTTAGTAAAAAATACAATCATTTACACTGGTCTACTAGTCATATGAATTAACTTTCGTGAATGAAGACAGAGCTATTATGTTAAGTAACTTTATGAAAATATTATTTTACTATTTTACATGAATACGATGATGACGGACAATATAGAGAAATTGAGAATGTCGCAAACTGCCTACGAACACCAAGTCGGTCCAACTGCACATTGCCAACAAAGTGTTCCTGACCTGAGTTGAATATACAATTTAAACAAAACTAGTGATATATGAAAAACATAAAATTCCACCTTTACACACCACTGACCCTGACCTGCACCATCAAAAAATCATATATTCATTACTCAATAGTAAACAGTACTCTGATTCAATATAGGTACCTATATACCATTTTTATCGTATTTACATATTCAGTTTTTTTGATTTTTAGCGACCATTATGTACAATAGTTAAAGATCACAGAATTTGTAAAATGCGTATTCAATGTATGCGCTTAAATAAATATATCACAAATTACCAAATTGTGATATTAAAAAGTTCACGACAGCGTATTTAAGAAATCTACATTTTAAATGACAGAATAGGAGAATGATCTTCAAAACCGTAGAAATTCATCCAGCGACGGCCCGTTCCTTCCTAGTGGATCTTCTGGGAACATAATAACGTCTTGAGTAATCAGATCACAGAATTTGTAAAGTGCGTATTCAATATATGCGCTTAAATAAATATATCACAAATTACCAAATTGTGATATTAAAAAGTTTACGACAGCGTATTTAAAAAATGTAAATTTTAAATGACAGAATAGGAGAATGATCTTCAAAACCGTAGAAATTCATCCAGAGACGGTCCGTTCCTTCCTAGTGGATCTTCTGGGAACATAATAACGTCTTGAGTAATCCAAGTGTACTGTAATAGTCTGTAATATTTAAGTTTTTTGATCCAAATGATAACGATACAACCAAACTTCTTTACAATATTTAAAAACTTTTTCTCTACACTATTCATCCAGCGACGGTCCGTTCCTTCCTAGTGGATCTTCTGGGAACATAATAACGTCTTGAGTAATCCAAGTGTACTGTAATAGTCTGTAATATTTGCGTTTTTTGATACAAATGATAACGATAAAACCAACTTCTTTACAATGTTTAAAAACATTTTCTATACACTAAATCTTTTCTACAAATTACCTGAATTTAATAGTATCTTGTAAATGTTCTTTCTTTAGATAGAGATCCTTAAAGTTGTCATTTGAAATAACAATTCCACCAGTTTCATGGGCATATTCTACCACAAACCTAATTTAACGCAAGTAAAATTAATTTTCCAATTAAACCTACAACAAACCTTTCAACTTGCACTTTACACAAACAGCAGGAATCCAAAATTTTGTGTCTGTGTCTCTAGATTTCCTTGAGAAGGCAGGTTTGCGATTGGCAACATTAAAATCAATCATTCTTACTTTTGTAAACAGAACTATTATTTTGAACTTACAAATCGTCATACGAAGCGATCCTTTGGCCACCCGCTTCACGACTAGGAGTAAATCTGACATGACCCTCACGTTCCATTTCTTCAAGCAATTCGGGATCTCTGCATTCTGCCTTTTTCAGTCTAAATCTAGGCACAAAAACAACTATTTCGGTGTGTCCTCGCTTTTTAAAATAGTCTACGCAAATTCTTATTCCTCGCGCAGAGAATTCTCGGTTTCCTCCCAACATCCCTCCGTGCCTGAAAATAAATTAAATGATGAATTAAAATTAAAAGAGGATAAGCTAAACTTTGTGTTCAAAAGTTACAGGTGGAATCAGTAATCACTATACCCAACAGCAACATTACTCCCATCAATGACAATAGGACGTAATGTTCCTTTAGCTCGCTGAATTGCTTGCCCTGCGTTCATTATGTTAGAACCAGGCGCAATTGGTGGAGGGTTATGCACTCTTCTGCTTGGCATCCATGGTGCACCACGATCGGCGTTACGATTACGATTAAATGCTGGGGTTGATGAATTCGTGGGTAAGAAAGGGTTAACTTCAAAAGAATAATTGCTTTGAGGAAAGTTAAATACATTGTTGGGATTGTGGGGATCGGTATTATTACCGGGTCTAAATAAAATTTGACGATCAAACTCTCTTGACCTATTTTGAAGTAAGCCATTTCTTCTCCTTTCTTGAAAATTTCTACCATGAAACTTATTTTTTCTTTTGTTGGCTTTCCCAATTTGTCTCGAATTTGTGGATATTTTATTCAGTGCACCTCGAACTAGGTCTGAATTCTTAGAGCTAATTGAAGAACGGCGCACCGTGTATTTAGCTCTTTTTATTGACTCTTGCATTTGAGAAAGGTTCCCGGTACTGCTACTACTAGATTTACGTTTAAGAGACAAACGTTTCTCTCTTTTCCTTGCTGAGCGTGATTTCGAGCCTGAAGATACAAGAACAGCAAGCACCTCGACTCCATCATCGTCATTCTGATCAGGTTCATCCTCAATGTTGATCACGGGAGGTTCAATTTCCCCATTTTCTGACTTTAAATCTATTTCAGGGGTTCTTCCTCCTCCAGCTTGAACTGTATTTTGGAGTAAAGTATTACTTACTTCCGCAACATCAATTACTTGAATATCATCATCATCAAGAATAGGCGGAGCTTCATCTTCTGAGTCGGACAGCACAATCGTTTCATTAACAACGTTAAGTGCTCTCCGCCTTTTAATCCCTCCGCCTCTGTTCCGTCTACTTGGCGGAGGAATTTCGAAACTTTTTCTGCTCCTTCTGGTCTTCATATCTGAAATTTTCAGTTAAGCCTAAACCTACTCAATTTCTCTCTTCCTTCAGGTTGTAATATTGGTTTCTTCTTCAAGTGAAGTATGTACCAACTTTTTACGAAGCTGAAAAGAAAAACTTCAATTTTTGGACTGCTGTACTACTTCTGGCCGAAAATAAATACTTCACCTAAAGTTATATACACTTGACAACTGCAAAATACCACAGATTACAGATGTGATTAAAATTATAGGTTTTGGCCTGTTAGGTTGGATAAGAAGACATCATCAGCACATCTGTGTAAGAGGTAAAAAAATACATATACATATGGGCATGTAGTAATTGTCTAGCTTGTGTTACATTGCTTAAGTATAGTCAATAGTTTACGATATATGCTAATAACATGGAATGGAAATAAGTGTGATTGATTTATTACCTTTCTTTACTTGACTTTGCACACTTGACATTTTATTGAACATTATATGGTGAATGAGTTTGCACTAAGAATTCCACGTATTTACTTTACCACTCACTAACCCCAACGGGGTTCCCTATCAAGAGGAAAGGAAGGTACCAGTTCTCTTTTCCTGTGTTTAGTAAACAAACAAGCAGGAATAATTTTAAATTCAGTTTTTTACACAGCACACAGTTCGCTTCGCGTTCGCACTTTCGCACTACCAATTGCAATTGTGACACTTTGAACATGTCAAATAAAATGGCCTTACTTACAAACACCACTTCAACTCTCTCCTATGGCCCTGCTGCTCCGTTTTTTACCCCTTTTGAAAATGTTTATCATTTTAACTAAACGTCGACAGACAAATTGTTTTGATGCAAAACAAAACCAGCCTGCTGCTTCACTTTTTTGTTTTGTTGTTTTAGAACTTATCGTTATCTTATCATCATCCAGAGTCCAGAGAGAGAGAGTAATGGTTATAGTGATGAGTATGAGTTATATTATGTGAATTAATATAATTTCAAAAAGAAGAATCAAAGAACTCAGCAGACAACAATACGAAAGTTCTGTAACAGAAACAACACAAGATTTGCCCAGTGCCAGTGCAGTCAACCAAGAGAGAACGAAAAGATACACACATACACATGAAAGAAAATGTTTTGCACGTTTGGTTTGCACTGTTTGCCTTTGCACACAAGGATTTTTCGAAGATTTCCTCTAAGCCAACACATGTTGCTGTATACGTCGTGTAAAATGTAAACTTATTTTGAGCCCGCTGCTTCTGCCATTCTCGATGGGCTCTT
>JAANSP010004407.1:0-10223 GCA_036850745.1 Homidia socia
AGGAGTCATCAAAACATCGTTACCTTGTTCATATATGATAGTGATATTAAATAAAGATCATCTTGAAAGAAAAACCTTGAGCAGGCAAAATGAAGTTTTTGTAGGTTCTTGAAAGTTATTGTGGAGTCACCATCACCATCACTACTACTACTCGGCAAAATCGGCATCGTGATGCAGAACATCAGTAGTAATCATATACAACATGGCATGCATGCATAATAGCATAAATGTTTTATAGAGTGGATATCCTACAAAAGAAAATTGTATATGTTTATGAACAAGGAACGTGTCCGTCCATCTATCTGTCTGTCTATGTGTGTTATACAAAAATCCCCTCATTCAAGTTTTTATAGCTATTCATTCATAGATAAATGTTTTTAAAGTAAATGTATATATTACCTACATGTGTGTGAATTCATATTCAATTGAATTTTGAAAAATCTAAAAGCCACATGTTTGCTACTTTTTATAAAGAGGATGAAAGGAAGTTATAGGCTTCTAAAAGATTCTCACCTAACCAAGCAGTGGTTGCTTATAGTAAAAATAGTAGTTGGTTTGGGTTTATATGGTATGGTTTATGGTAGCAGATGCAACATCCCGATATGACATGACTTAATTGCTAAAAAAAACTACACCACAACATTCACAACAACAAGTAGCAAAATGTGCGAGCAAGCAAAGGCAACATGATCGCAACGGTTGCTGGTGGATGGAGGTGATGATGTAGTGGTTGGTAGTTGGTATTTTGGTATGGTGAATCAATGGAAATGGACCAAAGGATAAAAACCAAGGCAGGCAGGCAAGCTGTTTGTGTAGGGTATGGAGGAGGGAGGGAGTAGGGACTAATCAGCTGAAAAACTTGTGGCTTATGGCGTTTTCCTTTGCTTCACTGCGTGTTTTTTTGTAAGTCGTTGCACGGCCATATAATGCTTAAAGCCATACAATAGCACAGTAGTATGTAAAGGAAAGCAAGGGGAGCTAGGGAGGTGGAGTAATCTGTGCACATTGTTCTCGTCTCAATAAACATTATTACTGATATATTGGATGGATAGATAGTAATAGCAATTTTTTATTCATTTGCAATGTCATTGGAAGTATTTATTGGCGAAAAATTTCATTGTCATTATATTGCTTCTGCTGGGATCTCAAAAGTAGTTAATTGTTTATATGGGAAGTATGATCGTATCATATCATCCTTTCCAAAATAATATCTTGGTTTGCCTTTGGAAAGGAAGGCAAGGGGAGCTAGGGAGGTGGAGTAATCTGTGCACATTGTTCTCGTCTCAATAAACATTATTACTAATATATTGGATGGATAGATAGTAATAGCAATTTTTTATTCATTTGCAATGTCATTGGAAGTATTTATTGGCAAAAAAAATTTCATTGTCATTATATTGCTTCTACTGGGATCTCAAAAGTAGTTAATTGTTTATATGGGAAGTATGATCGTACCATATCATCCTTTCCAAAATAATATCTTGGTTTGCTTTTGGAATATGAAAAGACAAAAATTTATCCACAGTTTGCAAACATAACAGCATTTTACTATAAATATTTACAACTTTACAAGCGACTTGTTGTAAGATGAATGGGAAAAATACATTTATGTATGTATGTATTTTAGGTTACTGAAACTCAAAGTCACCTTACTGCTTCAAGCCAAGTTTACACGTAATTCTGTGGAAACGTCCAGTCACGTCTTCATTGTTGCAGTTTTTCTTTCCCTTTTTTGCTGTGGTTGTATTTGTTTGTATATAGTAGTATGTAATTAGTAGCGTTTTACTATTGGATGAGTAATACTATATATTTATTGCTTTTCTGAGCAGGATTTTTAGAGTCCAGAGCTAGTTCATAATGTTTTATACGATGACTTTTCTCTAATTGATGACTCATCTTCACATTTTTCTATTTAGGCTTAAATAAATGCATACACTTTTATTGGCTTGCACCTAAACGCCAATAAACACTACAAATAAATTNTTGGCTTGCACCTAAACACCAATAAACACTAAAAATAAATTGACACTTTGCAATGCTTATATGGTGATAGAAGGGAATATTCATCACCAATCATCATCAAAAATCACCAAATTACTGGGGACGTGGTTGCAATCGATTTAAATAGGTATTATACAGTACTAATACTTAATAGTAACATGAGCTGTGGCTTATTTACACACTAGTAGTGATGGATATTGCTGTGAAATCTAGTGTGGATGATGATGCCGTGCCGGATAATAAACACCTACCTGACTAATAATATCCATAATGATAAAATGTAGCCTGACGCTGACAAGCACTCACGCACCATAATCTTCAATGTAAATGCGAAACTGCAAGCCGAGATTCGTAGAATTTTTATCACACACATGTATGTATTTGTAGTTTACCAACATGATCATTATATAAATTTAGAAGACAAAAAATTCCTTGCCTTTTTTGAGCTAGTAGAATGAATAGGTGCTCCAGAGCATGTTGGAGACTCTTGCGGAGAGTTGAACACGTCATCGTCCTCCTTATCACTTTCTAATTCCCTATCAAACAAAAGGCTGTCTCTCACTGAATGGTAACTTCGGAAGGAACTCAGTTGATCACTGCTCCAGTCACTCAACGTATCCACTGACATAAGCTCACTAATATCCTGAGCACTGTAGTAAATGCTCGACACTGAACTGTGACTCATGCGCCATCCTTCAGGAGTCTTCACATCGCGTTCTTGCAGTGACCCTTGCCACTTCAAGCTACTCTTCAATCTTTCCCCCGGGCCCCTTGCACCACCCTTCCTGTTTATTTCCGCCATTGAGCAAATGATGGGATTGTTGTTGTTGCGTGGTCCAATTAACAGCACCTGGTCCCCTCCTCTCGCCTCCTCTACATCACTCTCATTTTTTCGCTTTCCAATCTGTTCTTTTGATCCCCCTTTCGAGGAACCGGCAGCGGACTGCTGCTGCTGGCCTTTGTATCCACTCCCACTACTTTTAACCATGGTCAACAAAAGTGTTTCTGATCAGAAATATGCACGGAATCGTTACGGGAATATTGAGTGAACAATGGCCCATGCATCTTGTGAATTTTTTCCTAGTTACAAAAACTGCAACTTTATGGTGATGGTGATACTGGTAATCTGGTTGATGGTTGAATACCAGACTATATATGTTAATTTGTACAGTTAAAGTTGGTGCAAAACTTCTGCAGCTGCAGAATTCGATATTGATAGCAACTAGTTAAAGCTCTCTCTTCGGCGTGCTGATAATCATACTCTGTACATGGTTCCAAAATATTTATTTGTACTTTAGCTACCACTGCAGCTGCAGCAGTCGTTAAATCTGTTTGCTAAAAATTGAAACACCAAATCGTGTTCGATACCCAAAGTGCAAACTAAGCAAGTACCTTTTTGCGTTCCCATTGTTTGTATATTGTTAAGATGTGTGATCTCTGTTGTGCATACTCTATTTTCCATTCCCATTGCGTCATCGTTGCGCATCTGGTAGTCAATTTGGTTTATACATGTTGAAGAGTGAATGTTGTGTATTTGTTGTTAGGCACACCTTGATGTCTCTTAAATTGGGCAGTGCAAGAAAAATATAATATAGCTGATCAAACAATGTAACATTCATTATTTGCGGATTTGTGAGTAGGGAAGAGGAAAGTGTGTGTGTAGTCAAGCCAGAGAGCTGGTTACATTATTTTGGCAAAGATTTGTTATGGATCAACTCATGCATTTAGAATAGCAACAAGATTAAACTTTAATACTTGCACTGCACCTTGCACTCTGCCAGTTTTATGGCTATCTCTATCTGTCTATTTTCACAATGCTGCTGCTTTCATACGATGTTTTACGCTTCCCATTACTTTTCTCACTGTAGGTATTATTTGTAGGGTTGAAAGCAAGTAAAAACTTTTAATTGATGTCCTTTCTTTCACTAAATAGATACTCTCATACAACTACTTTATATATTTATCCATCCGTATCAGTTACTGCAAACTGAAAAGTGTACATTACATGTTATTAAGCCAGATTGGCAGTTTCACTTTATTCACTTTTTCTCATTACTTGCAAGTGGAAGGAAAAGCATACGTACATTCCACTGTCACATTCCATGCCCCCATACACAAACAGTCAAGTCGTTATGACACATTCACCTTTGTGTAACCAGTCACCATGGTTAGCTCAAGCATTAATTGCATATAAGCATCTATTCACGCACAAGAACATACTCGGATTTTTCGTGAATAGAAAAAAAAGTAATCGATATAAAAGACACGAGTGGTAATGAACTTTGTTAGCTCTGCAAGTTGCAATGAAATAAATGTTCTTGACTAGATATCAGGAAGATTTTCTACAGTAAATGTTTATATTGACAAAAAAATTTATTGAATTTTAAATTTGTTATCACCTTTCTATCACACCAATGCTTATCACTTCAGTTCTTTAAACTTGATTTAAAAAAATAGCACCAGGATTTAAAAATAAAGACCACTACTGCATGCCAACAATGAAACTTGAAATATTGGCAGGAAATGCAGTTCATGAGGTAAAGCTGTAAAAATGCAGAAAAGGGTTCGCCAATCCAATTAATTGTAGTGTATTGTTTTATGCCATGAATTTTAGGCGTGTCAACCCGCACAACGACAACGCTCTTGTCCAACAGCCAAGCACGCACCCATACATAACACTCAATGATTTCATTTGCAATTAAAGTGGAGAACTGGGTGAAAAGCACTGTGGATATATATCCAGTGTTGCTGGCTATTAAGGGAAAAGTAAGGAAGTGAGTTTGCAAGCAAGCTGAAGTACACACATGGAACTACTGGAATAAGTGCATAACAATCTTGTTTTGCTACATTTCATTGTAGAATGCGTATAAACACCCTATTGTGGTACAACTTTACACGTTGTTATTCATAGCCAGTTTCCACGATCCGTACTAATACAGCAGCAACCCAACCATTCCATCATACACAGCTACAGGGGAAGTGTTTGATGGAGAGAAAGAAAGAAAGAAAGAAAGGCTAAGGCAAAACTTTATTAAAAAGTTACATTCCAAAATATGAAAGCATGCCTGTCTACACAGCATAAAATTTTGGTCTTATATAAACTTATATAACTTATAGCTTTGTGATAGAGACACTTTTTCCACTTGTACGACTGATTTACGCAGAGTTCCTTCACTGCATTGCTTTCATTTGTGAGATTATAGTACATTCACGACTTGCTCATGGTCCGTGGTTTTCACTTGCTGGCAGTCCGTTAGTAATGGCAAAATTACTGGAAGAAAAGCTTGTTTCTTCGAATACATTACCTTCTTACACGAAAGCAGTAAATGTACTCGTATGATAAATCATGCATTTGTGCAGATTTCTCCAAGGAGGAAACTGATTTCAATAAATACATACGAGGAAAATGTATTTTAAACTGCTAAAAAGGAAATCACTCATTAAAACTTTAGATTGGTGTCGATTTTTAATCTGAAGCAAACCAACATAATATAGACTTGCTTCCATGGTAACAGTTGAAACAATTTCATTTCAAACATGACTTACCGCAGTATCAAAAGCTTGAATTCATGTACGTGACGGGCTGACACGAAAAGCTCAAACTAATTGTTACTTTCCTGTCCGTATGTGCCATATGCCCGTTTCTTTGTACTGACTTGATATACATACGGTGGTGTGCCTGAATGAATATTAAACTAACCACCCTACCTATATACAAAAGGAAACACATATACGCAGTTCATCATATTATTATTATATCTCCATTCACTCACAACCGTAACTCTGGGAAAGCAGCAGCACTGCTGCGGATCCTGCGTTTGGTGGCAGTAGCTGCCAGTTGGCAAACTTTCTCCATCATTGCTTTTTTGTACTTGTACTGCCTCAAGCACTCCTTCCTACATATCTCCGTCAAAAAGAGTAGAAAATAATGTATACCTATGAAATACTTTGTTTGTCTCTGTTTTCACCAGCAGCATCGAAAGCAAAGCAATGTTAAGTTTTTTGGAGATAAAAATAATAAAATAATGCTCTTTTGTAGCAGTATTCAATATTCAATATTCATTCGCATTACCACTGTATCATCACATTCCAAGTCTCAACGTCCTTTTTGCCTGAGTAGCAATATTGCATTGAAATCAATTGCTCAAGAAAATAATGGAGTAGTAGTGAGGCACCATGATTTGTTAAAATATTTTCGAATTCGTTTTATTGGCCTTTTTGTTGAATTGAATAAAATAGCATGTAGCTTGTTTTTTGCGTTATGATCATAAACATAAAAGAAATTACAGTTCGTTCGTCAGCAGAATTATTAAATGAAACTATCCTTTATTTGATGGCGGCGCAGCAAAGAGAAAAAGTGGAAATGAAATGAAATGATGCAAAATTCAAGGACAGCAACATCAACAACATTTGAACATTACTTTTGACTTGTTTATTTAATGAAACTGCCCCTGGGAGTTGTCGGAAAGAACCGCAAAAACAAGCAGAATTTGGCGCAAACAATGTAATTTGCAAAGAGAATTTATGCAATCAAAGAAACTGCCCCTGGGAGTTGTTGGAAAGAACCGCAAAAACAAGCAGAATTGGGCGCAAACAATGTAATTTGCAAAGAGAATTTATGCAATCAAATATTGGTGGGTATTATGAATAAAGGAAACCTGGAAGCCCATACTATGCACATTTTTCCTTTTCATCTTCTAGTGAAAATGAAATGAAAGCAGAATTCATGAATATGCTGTCGAATAAATTTCTTGTAAAATTCCGGCATACGCTTGTTTTTTTTGTTTTCTGCTCTTTTAAAAACTGATTTTGGCCATTTTTATTGAATGACAGTATTCACATTCACACATGTCTAGATATTTAGATAACAATTTTTGACAGGTTTTTGTCCAATATTGTATTTTTACAAACCACATGCTTTTTACACTGCCTTTTTTGTTACGTTGGGCAATGATGACATGGATTATATCATTTTAATTGTAGAATAGTTTACTTAATAAAAGAAACTGACGTAATATACTCTCCACTCGTCTAATCTATTTAAAGTCCTTATCCTTAAATGAAAGCATGACCATTACATTACGCTATCTGTACAACGTAAACATAATAATAGGTAGTACAACAACTATCATCAATTAATTAGGTATTTTCTTTCGGTAGCTTGGTACTTTTTTCCTTAGTCTTATATGATGATCATATTAAGGATACATATCTACAACATGGTTTTACTTATTACGCATTACTCGCCCTTAAATTCAATATTATTCTAAATGTACGTACACGTGACTTTATTTGTATAGGTAGCATATCTATGTAATTTATTATATATTAATTATACCTCATGATATATAATATAATCTTTCAAACTAAATTCAAAATGTCATAATCGCTTCCCACGATTTTTTAGTCTTTGAATGTAAAGATGAAAGGGGTTCAAATACATTTTTTTAGCATTTTGCTGTTTTCTTTCCCCATAGCACCGCTTTAAACTGATGTTGGCTTGCAACCTTATTATGGGTACTTAAGCTTTTTCTTTGCGGGGTGATTCGTACTGTAAGCATTATAAAAACTGCGTCAGATAAGCTTGGAACTGCGGAATAAACAAAGACAATAAGCGCACAGTGCACATAAACATAATTGAAGTTAATTTGTATATTTTTTCAAAGTTTATTTCATGGATTATTCTTTGAAAATGAAAATGCAAAATAGAATATATGTATTATTGGATACTTACATTAAAGGAAAATGAAACTGATTTGAGTGCCAAAATATATTGTATCTCTACACCGAGAGAGTAGCATATTATAGTGTTGCTATGCGTGGATCCATATAGTTGTACATCCTCCTGTCTTGTATTTATGACTACTCTACATGTACATTTTTATAGTCTCATCTACTCTGTACTTTGTTTAATTAACTCTCAGCAAAGCTGATTACTACACAACACTCTGTTCACTTTGAGGCATACTGCAGATTTTCGCACAACAACAGGGTTAATTTAGAAAGTAGGTCCAAAGCTTACAATCAGACAGAGAGTTTAAAAATGATATAATATGACGTGATGTTATTATTTCCAAATGTATAATTACTTTTGCCTTTTAGGTTGAGGGTTAGTGGTTTTATACAGAAATGAGCACGCAAGGGAAATTACTACTTTTGATCTTTCCAACTCAACCATCAAACTAGTATTTCAGAGGGGAACAGATTTTCTAATGGAATCAGAGTTTAAGTTAATCAGCACAGTAACTTGATGATGACTCTTTTCTGTGGTTTGTGATCTAAAAATAGTACCTGCTTTTGTGGATTGCTTGATTTTGAAAAGTGTATGAGTTCTAACAAAAATGTTTTAATGCATCACCATCACCGGCTAAAACTCAACAAAAATGAAAAGGGGAACATTAAAAAAATAAATTTCAGTACATATACCGCAACAGCATTTATGTTTACGCATTAAGATTTTCTAATGGAATCAGAGTTCAAGTTAATCAGCACAGTAACTTGATGATGACTCTTTTCTGTGGTTCGTGATCTAAAAATAGTACCTGCTTTTGTGGATTGCTTGATTTTGAAAAGTGAGTTCTACCTTCTAACAAAGATGTTTTAATGCATCACCATCACCAACTAAAACACAACAAGGATGAAAATGGGGACATTTAAAAAATAAAATTCAATGCATATACCGCAACAGCATTTATGTTTACGCATTATTATTATTACAATTTCAGCTTTTAGTACTACTACAATTAGCTGCCTTTCACCAAGTTCTCAATAAGTGTTGCCATCATAAAAAAGTAATCCAAGGAAAGTTGCAAAAATAATGCAAACTATGTTGATGACAGCCAACCTTTCCTTTCACCAAGAAGGATATCATAATTTATGAAGTTCTCTGTTTGCTTAAATTAACCAACTCATGACATATAGTAAGGAGTACAGAGTGCAGTATGTTGGCCACCCTTTATCTTGCATGAACAGTATTTTCAATTAAAAGTAAGAAAAGCAAAAATACTATCATCACAATGCATCTTCATCTAACTTATACACTTATCTAGCGACTTACGGGAGTGTGCAGCTAAATTAAATAATAAACTGCACAGTAATAAAATAAATTAACCAACTCATGACATATAGTAAGGAGTACAGAGTGCAGTATGTTGGCCACCCTTTTTATTGCATGAACAGTATTTTTTTAAAAGTAAGAAAAGCAAAAATACTATCATCACAATGAATCTTCATCTAACTTATACACTTATCTAGCGACTTACGGGAGTGTGCAGGTAAATTAAATAATAAACTGCACAGTCATAAAAAATAGGTATTCTCACTAGATTCCACTTTGATAATAATCCACCGCTCTTAAAAGAAGCCTTTGTCCTGAGAGAAAATATATACGTCATATCATAAACTATATTATGTAAAATTGCAAAAAGGACAAGATATGGAGAAGAAAGCTTTAAGATATAATTGCATTATCATGTTCAAAGGAAAGCCTCTTTTCTGGTGCACAAGTAGACATTGTCATGGGATTTGTATAAATTCATAAGTAAATAATAGAGATGCAAATATGGGCTGGTGTTGCTGTATCGCTACATTCTAGACATCGAAACAAGACAGTATTGAATATAGTGGGTTGCATGCATGCTTGTACACACGGTTTAGTATGGATAAAAATAAATGTTTGAAGTGGAAAAAGTCTTGTAAATAAATATCCAGAATATACTAGAACTGGAATGATTAAACTATAGGTAGATATTTTTGCAATCAGGCTCAATATAAAGTGTTTTCAGCTAGCTATAAAAAACTAGGTTGAATCCTGGAACTCGCGAAATATTTCAAGGGAATCTCGTTGCTTTTATTGGTGCTACAATGCATAAAATCTTTCATTGTAACTATGCTGCTCTCAGGGTAATTTTGCTCATCAGTAACAAGAAGTGGTACTATGTGCATGCTGTCAGAGCTAGGTAATTTTTTTCTTTTAGAATATGCATGAGTCTAGTTAAATAAAAGTAATTAAATACAGTGGAATGGGAAGAAGACAAAACTTTAGCCTGCTGTAATTAAAATGTATAATAATAAAGTGTACTTTTCGGTTTTATACACACTTTGTATACACTGGGATTACGGTATAGTTAAGCAACAGAGGAGCACGGTATAGAAAAGCCAGCAGATGCCTTAATCGTCATAAAAGGATCATCTTTTCAAGCGACATAATAATAATAATTATA
>JAANSP010004408.1:0-10223 GCA_036850745.1 Homidia socia
TTGGTAGAGAGAGATTTAAAGCGAAACCAGAATGAATGGAATTCCTTTCCCTCTTTGTATATATATTTTGCAATGTAGTCCCTCCCTCTTGGAGTTGATAATAATAACCTGTTCAAAAATTCAAAATAATAAACTTAAAAAAATCCTTACAGTCTTTAATGATGTTAGCATATGTCCATTCAAAAATGTGACCTTCAGATTCAAATATTCATCGTCAATCGTATTTTTTCAAACAAGCTTTTTTGTTTTGTTATTGAAAAAACTAAGCAGCTAAAGTACTTTTTTCCCTTTTTCTCAAATTATTTTACTGCGTAAACACACACTTATTTGAAACCGGATACTCTGTTTACTTACACTTTTCCTAAATGCAAGAAAAATAGTTAGCCTCTGTCCCTTGGGCTGTGTCTTTCAATACGAGCAACAACACTAGTAGCTCTTGTAACATGTTCACATTGGGAAAGTTGTCGTCGACTTCGTCCTGGGATGATATTATGATCCTTGTAAAATGAAACACCGGAGGGATGATGATGAAAATGGGGTTTCCTTTACTACTTTCAAGTTCAGATGATTTTTAAGACCAGGGTGAGTGAATGTTGTTCACCCAGTCGTACCACCAGTGTAAAATCACCACACAACTACCACCCTCGGGAGAGAAACAGCGGTAGTTAGTCAGTAGCACAGCAGCAGTAAGAAAGAAAAAAAAACCGTCAAGTTAAACAGATTTTCTTTTCAAGATGAGCAGCACATAAAGTTTTCAGGACAAAAAGTGAACAAAAATCTGGTTTCTATAATCTGACAAAGTTTTAACATGACGAGACAAAATGAAGCACATCCACACAAAACACACACTTTTGCGTTTCTCATAAAAATTAGTCCTCTATGAAACTCACACACATTGCTTCTCTAAGGAAAAAAAATATATTCTCTTGTTAGAGTTTTTTTTTTCTTCTTCTCCTTAAACTGTTGCTCCTCCTGTTTTACGTGTCCTTTTGAAACTTTCTTTACGACGTTTTCGTCGATTTCACGCTAATAAATTTCCGTCCTTTCTACACTCATTTATTCCCATAAATGTTTGCCAGAAATCACTGGAAAAACTAATATGTACGTAAGGAGACACTTGTAATGGTTCGTTGTGAAAATATTGCCGGCTGCTTCTCTCTGTGAAAAAAATACTCTGAGTAAAATATATATAAAATCGTGCCTGTGTGGCTTTATGGCTCTCTCCTACCACCACCACCGTTCTATTGACTTATGATTATTGCTTCAAGAAGAAGACTCTTTTAATAAATGTAAAATTTACAAAGACCTTCTGCTGCGCTGCCGCTTGCACCGCTTTTTATGTTTTACAAAATTGCCTACAAAACTTTTTCATGTAACTAATCTTTATCATGTAGTACACACACAAGAACTTTTTTTACAGAAACAAAAAAAAATCGACAAATTACAAGTAATTGCTTTGTTTATACATTAATTCCTATTATGAACTTAAATAGCTGTACTTTCCAGCGGCGTTATGTAACAATAACATGTACACCTGACACGTTTTATAAAGTAAAATAGTAGGAACTTTTTTATATTCTGGCTTGTATTTTAGGTAATTCAGTGATAGTTATGGAATAATTAGTAAAAGGATGATAAAAGTAACAATCTAGTTCAATTCTACCAAATATTGGAAATACAGTGAGCTGTACGATTAGCTGTGTGATTGATTTTGATCGTGATATGATGGTATTATTGTTGGTGACTACTGGACACAAAGCACCGATGTCACTAAAGGTAAACTCTCAACTGAGGAGAAGAAGAGCTTTGCTCGTCGGATGACTGGGATGCGTAATCGAAAATACCCCGGATTCACAAAGCATGCATCACATCTCTTTTTAACACTACTCAGCTACCATTCCGAGTTTTTTCTAGTTTTTTATTCCTTGTTCTGTTTGCTCTCCACACTCCTTCAAGACACTTTTTTCTTTCTTTCCTTCTTTCTTCCAGTCTATCTATCTACTATTATTATGCAAGTTCATTGCTTAATAAGACGGTTGATGATAATGACGACGGTGGCGAGGATGAGGACGATGTGATGGGATGTCTGCAAAAAATACACACGTAAAAAGTCATCATCAGAAGAGATAGCACCCAATGCTATGCTTGCAATGCAGCAACAACAGCGCACACAGCGTAAAGGAATCACACACAAAAAATGTACTTTGGTTTGTTAGCTTTGCTTATTTAAGACTAAAAAGAATTTACGCACTTGCTTGCATCTATCCATCTATTTCCTGAAACAACACCAATAAACAGAGATAGCAGGAGCCTGCCTAGCCATAGTCCAAGTGAGCAAAGTAGACTAGGTATGTATATAATATGCGGATTTAGATATCTATTTTCTTTTTACTTGCTGCTATTAGTATTCAGCCTGATCCCAGAAAATCACGAGTGTGACACGAGCAGAGTTATTTTGTGTACATGGAGTAAAAAGTATGTTTCTCTCTCTGCATTTGACTCTGACTGACTGTGAGAGTGGATAATATATAAATAATGTATTTATTCTTCCATGTAGAGAAGTAAAAGGCACCCAAGTAAGAAATGTATTTCTACTAATGGATAAATGGATGGATGGATACTTTACTTGTTTCCTTTTTTACTACATAACAAACACAATTGACTATAATATTACTATACGGCTACTGCTATTAGTAGAGTTACTAGTAGAAGGGTAGGATCATTATGCCATGGTTTACTGGTTAAAAGCCTGACTGACTCTCTTTTATGCTACTACTACTTCACCACTAACTAACTTATTCACAATAATAATCTCTTCTCTCCTGTAAAGAACTGTCTGAGAGTAAACTACTGAGAGGTGGTAGTGGAAAAAAGACGGAGACAACTGAAGGAAGTATTCAAAGGAAGAATTTTTTTCTCACTTTGATACACACGAAACTCTTGGTATAATAACGTTACGCAGCAGCATAATACAATAAAGAGGCACAAAAAAGTTAATAAGAATGTGTGCATATGTGCGTGAATGTTACTTAAGACACACACAGTAAGTAGAGACGTTTCTCTCTACTGTAGAGAAGAGTTAAACAATATGAATGCGTGGTGGTGGTGTGCAATGTCACTTGTAAATAGTAAAAAAGAAAGGATATGGATATATGGATATGTTTTTACAAACGTATGGGAAGAACGACAAAACAACTGAAAGGTCTTATGACGACGATCAAGTCCTGTGACTCAAGTAGTACTTTTACTCTTCTTCTTCTTGTGTGACGAAGGAGGTGTGTGTTGTTGTATAAGAAGAAAAAGAAGAAGTGGTGCTACAAATACAAAAGAGATTTTTAAGACGGTTTCCCCCTCAACCTCTGCCTTCCAGTTTAACGTTTTCCTAATGACGTTTTGTTTTTTGGGTGATTTTCCGGAGTGCGAGCCTTTTTAGATTTTTTTCCTTTGCATGTTGCATTATTGTATGTATTGGTACTATATGCTCTCTGCTATACTATTATTATGCATGGTTTATACACGCGTTAAATAAACTGGGTTGTCGGTTTTTGAAGAGTTTTGAAACTTGATGTGTTCCGTCTCACCCACCATAAAATGCGTACATTCTATATTAAATTTCTCTTATACCTTATACGGTGATGGCAGAAATATCGTCATCACACCACACCACCACCTCTACTACTACTACCGAACTTGTTCACTGAACACACACACATAAAGCAGTAAAACGGGTAACACTTTTACGTGCGGTTTGTGGTGACTGGGATGTGACTTTTGTGCTCTGCCTCTTTTCCTAAAGAAAAACGTACGGAAGCAAACAGTAAAGAGAACAATGTATTCACTTTACTGTAAGAAAGGCGAGAGGACCTTCACATTTGCTTATTGTTAGAGATGCACTTCTCCTCCTCAAGAACAACAAGAAGCAAGCTTCGTTTTCCAAGTGATTTTCACTAAACAGAAAGAAATAAGAATAACAATATGAAAAAGTAGCAGTAGTGTTGCTTGAATGTGTAGTATTAGAATGATGATGATGATGGCATAACTTAATGATGTAACGGAAACAAGGGACTTTGGAGGTCGCCACTCAACAGCATCATCATCTTCTACAACTGTTACTCTTACTATTTTACTAGTTTGGCGTAGCGAGTGCGAGTTTAGCTCTGCTTCTTATCCCTGCTACTAGCCTATATAATAATATATCTCTTTGTGCTTAAAAATTATAAAGAGCAGTGTACAAAATGGAGTTTGTAGGAGACAAAATGGGATGGAATTGTTTTTTCTTCCGTTCTCTTTCCTTTTCTTATATAATTGCACCCTTCCCTTCCCGATTTGCTGCTGCTTACGTAAAAATAGATTTTAATTTAATATTACACATAGTCGTAAATGCATAAAATATATAGCTAGTGTATGTATACGGATGCAGCAAAATGAGTGCACTTTTTTCAAAAGTGACTTAACAAAATAGTAAATTGTAGGAAATTCAAATAAATAAGTACAGTGTGTTACATTGGCTGTGTTATATGATGAGCATACAAAAGCTCTATATTTTTCCTCTCAATTTCTTTTTTTCTGCACAACAACAGTAGCGTGATGCACACTTTGTGGTAACTTGTATGAGATGATATGATGCAAGCAAGAAAGTGTACATATCAGCAATAAAGCACATGAAAAGTTTTTAGCCCTGTTGTGAGAGTGGTAAAGTAGTAGTAAATAAATATTCGGAGAAAGATGCCCAGTATTTAAAGTAGTGTACTGTAGTTATATAGGAAATACCGGTATAATGGAAAATGGAATAGGAAAAACGATGCACTTGTATACTTTTGTTTGCAATCTCATCTCTTTTCAACAAAATGAAAATTGTGTACTGTACTATCTTGCTACCACGTCAGTTTTACATGCGCATTCATTTATGTTTTGTCAGTGATCTGTCCTTTTGTGGTAACAAGGATCATTAGATCGATAATGAATAAAAACAAAACAAGAAAAAAATAGGGAGACGAAAGTGCCATGAAATATCCCGTCCCGACAGCGGCCCTAATGTGGAGATAAAAGTCCAATTAAAACATTTTTTGGAAAATGCGTCATTTATTTTTCTCCTTTGGTGAAATTTTTTGTAACTTTTTTTGCTCCATGTAAAACTGTAAGGCGCTTTTAACTAAATGTAGTAAAAAGCAAAAGATGCACAGGTTTTTTGTTCTTTGCTTTTTATCAATCTTTCTTACCTTTCGATTCGGTTTCAGAAAGCACAGGCATCACAAACCACCACCGGCACCTCGATTTTTACTTGTCTGATGACGATAAATATACTTTGCACTGAAAATGTTTACTTATTATATTTTTATTTAAAAAATGCGTCATTTATTTTTCTCCTTTGGTCTTGGTGAAATTTTTTGTAACTTTTTTTGCTCCATGTAAAACTGTAAGGCGCACTTAACTAAATGTAGTAAAAGCAAGATGTGCAGGTTTTTTGTTCTTTGCTTTATCAATGTTTCTTACCTTTCGATTCGGTTTCAGCAAGCACAGGCATCACAAACCACCACCGGCACCTCGATTTTTGCTTGTCTGATGACGATAAATATACTTTGCACTGAAAATGATTACTTATTATATTTTTATTTAAAAAAGCTCGCTCTCCCTGCATTTTCATCGGTTAATTTTTTGGCTTGTTCGTTCACTAACTTTTTACATGATGTTATTTTGATGAAGCACGTAAATTTTTGAAAAACTCACACAAACACAGTAGCAAACCAGTAAGAAGAAGAGGATGTGCTGTTGTTGTTGTTTTTGAATACAAATTCTTTATATTACTTAATATATATTATATATTTCTCTTGCCTACACGGTTGGATAATTTTGAGAAGGAAGAAGTGTGTAAAAAAAGAAGACAGGAACGATAATAACATCCAACAACATCACTGTATTATTGTGAGGGGCACAATGACTCCCAAAATTTTGTAAGTTTTTTTTTTAAAAAAAGTACTCACCATACACACTGTCTATCGATTCTGAATAATATACAGTGCTACTGAAGGCTCTAACTCTAGTAAAAACAACACTTTACGTGAAAACCGAGCTTTGAAAAAAGTAAAACCAACCAAACGTTACACCAGACCAGAAAAAAATGTATGGATTACGTGTATTATATCATCTATATACCATTTTATACAATGGTTATGCAACATACGCCGTAGAGAGATACAAAAACCGTGTACGGTTACTTTACACTTGTTGATATCTACTACTTTTTTAAGTTCGCTGCTGCTGCTAGTAGATGCAGTTGCCGTTGTATTGCATTGATATTATGATGATCATGTGCGTTTTTTATCAGCCCAAAGAGTTTTGGTAGTACTCAGTCACTAGTCACTACAATAATCAAAGTCAAAGGAAGTGCACTGCAAATGTATGGATTACGTGTATTATATCATCTATATACCATTTTATACAATGGTTATGCAACATACGCCGTAGAGAGATACAAAAACCGTGTACGGTTACTGTACACTTGTTGATATCTACTACTACGCTTTAAGTGCGCTGCTGCTGCGAGTAGATGCAGTTGCCGTTGTATTGCATTGAAATTATGATGATCATGTGCGTTTTTTATCAGCCCAAAGACTTTTGGTAGTACTCAGTCACTAGTCACTACAATAATCAAAGTCAAAGGAAGTGCACTGCAACAACATCCATAATACCCATGTATGCTTATCACAAATTCACAATCATGATTACTATTAAAATACCGCTAAATGGCCTGCTACATAATTCAATTTTATTGTAGTGAATATTTTTTTTAGGAATTTATCCAATAATTTGCTGTAACAAATATCTTATTTATGTTTTTTAGATAAATTTTTCCTGTTTTTGTGATGATCGTCATTGTAGGTACTAATTTGCTGCTATAATGCGCATTCAAAATATAATCAGCATTTTTGTTAATTTTCTACATAGGTTTGGTTGGTTTGAACATTAAAAAGATGTGTCATTGATAGAGTAACAACGTGACGTGAATTGTATGTTTACGTACAATTTGTTAATTTCGGTATTTTTTTATTGATCATGTTTTTTTCTTGCGTTTGGGTTTACATGACCAAACCTAAAAAATCTTTTGGGGTAGCATGACGAGGGCTTATGTTAGGTTGGTTCGTCATCAGAAGCTATCAACCTACCGGTGTCGTATGTCTGCTCGTATAAAAAAGTCACGAAATTTTTCTCCATGTACCTTATCCTCAGTTTATTTTGATGATTCAGCACTTTAGCAGTAAATACTTTTGCATTAGCAAAGCAGAAAAAAATGTGGCATTTTCGAATTCAACAGACTGTCCGAGAATGGCTCAAATGGGTAAGTTAACCGGATTGGAGTCAAAATGCATGGTCAATGGGCTTGGCAAAGCGAATAAGAAAAGTAGTCAAAGAATTCAAAATCCAGTCTCGATTAACTTTATTAGCTATTAGCACGATAGTGCATACTGCATACTATAATGAGAAATGGTGAGGTAAAATGAGTCACTATAATTTTTCACAAATGAAATGAAGAAACGGATTATAACGTTTTGAAAACCTTAATATGCTGTTTGCAGAGCAAACATGAATAAAAGTGGTCACTTGAAACTGAAAATCGAGGATTCATTTAATATTAGCATTATTTTACTTACAAAAGTACAGTTCGTGCGACATACAAAGATTAGGAGAAATAAGGCCACTGCATTGCATTGTAACTTTTGCACTTTGCAATGACATTACTCAAGTAAGAAAATGCACTCGCAGTTGGTTTTAGTGATTAGGCATAGGTATATTATATATAGCAGCAGTATTAGTGTATGCTGTTCTTAAAAACGTTTTTCGTGGTGTTGGTTTACTACCAACTGCTACTACTACTCTTACTACAACTGCGAAGAAAACGAAAAAGAAACAGCAGTCAAAAAGATGTTCCAAGTTGCGCCTCTCCATCAGTCTGTGTTGGATCGCAGACAAGGATGCAGGCAGACATACCATTAAATTGTGATGCGATCAAAGTTGTACTCGTGCCAATGCTGCTGAGCTGATATACTAAAGCTCGATGATATGATGATGCAATGTTGTGTTGGGATATGTTTAGAAAAAAAAAAGAAAATAAAGTAAGGTAATGTTCATTGAGTATCACTTTCTCATCACTTTTTTACTACTACTACTACCATCACACACACAAAAACTACTACAACAAACTGTGTCAGTCTGCAGACAACATGTACAAGCTCCTTTTGAAAATGATAGTGTGCATGATATTTTTTTTCAAATAAAAAATCCTTAAAAGCAGCAGCTTCAACATCTTTTGCATATGCTCCTATAAAATGTACAAACAACCGGCTGACATGAGCTTGGTGACAGTTGAAAAAGTTAAATACTTTGTGATGATAATGCCAACATTTTTAGTTTGGGTCTACTTCTTGAGTGGGCTAGACGCAAATGCCGCAGTATATGTATGTAGGTTGCATTGAATTGATTCATTTAAGAGTCAAAATCAACTACCTACTTATAATATGCAGCTTCGTGACTTGTCCATTAGATATTGCCTACTGAAAGCCTGTACACATAGCTGGTTATTTGTAATGCTTCAATTGAAAATATTTCGTTCAATATATTTAAAATTATTGAAAGACGAAAAACTCTATATGTGACATGAATTTCATTCATGCATTTTTTTTGTCGCAAAGTCACACAATCTATTAAAAACATTAAACGTTTTTGGAGAAAACGTCGTTGTCTGTCATTGCTCATATTGAAAGACGAAAAACTCTACTTGTGACATGAATTTCATTCATGCATTTTTTTTGTCGCAAAGTCACACAATCTATTAAAAACATTAAACGTTTTTGGAGAAAACGTCGTTGTCTGTCATTGCTCCGTGTTTGTAAATCTACAAGCTATTATTATTGAAATATAAAAAAATGCATTTAAAAAAATACAAGACACGGTGCATGTTACTCACAATACACATACCAATATGATCGTTATTATATGTGTGTATACCCATTTTAAATTTCATCATATAGTTTTCAAAATTGGATAATACCAGATGGCTCATTTTCTAATAAAACACAGCGCACATAAAAAAAATTCTTATTGCGGAAATGCATTGATTTTCTTCAAGATATGAAAGATTTGCTGACGACACTGCATCAGATAAAAATACATTATCTCTCTGTTCACCATGAAATTATATATGTACCTACTCACTGATAAATACATTATCTCTCTGTTCACCATGAAATTATATATGTACCTACTCACTGACGAAGAACGACGAAAAAACACGCGCATTTCAATCTATTTACTGGTGGGCATATTATGTTTCTACGCAAGAATCGTAATTTACTCTATACTCCATTTTCAAATTGCGTGAGTTACATAATAAGATTCATAATAATCCCAGTCTTTTTTGTAGTTTAAATTCGTAATTATGCATACCGACACAAAATTTATGTTTCGTTGTATTCCAACCAAACATAATACAGCCGCTGAGCGCTGAGAAGAAAAAAAAGAATCGTTTTAGATGACTGCTGAAGCGCGAGCATCATCTCAATCTTACTATCACCAGTAAAAAAGAAAAATTGAGGATGCAAGGTGTGTTCCCAATTTAATGCTGTATATCTATTATCCATATAAGCAGACACGTGATGAAACAATAAGAGCGTTAGATCAACATGCAATATATTACCTATTATACACATGAATACAAAGCCGCTGCTGATGCTGCTGCAAAGTGCTGACATTTTTTTATTTGTTTAGATGAACATGCGTATCATCAAAAGTAGTAAATTGAAACAAGCACACACCTTGTCTTTGCGTGTGCAGTTTAAATGAAATTGAGAATTGGACATTTTTTCTTCGGAATATAAAAAAACATCATGAGTACTTATTTTTGTTACAAAAGATATACGCATATGCCACGATACTGATTGAGTCATATCGTAGTAGTAGAGCTGCTAGATAGTTGATGATGAGCTTAAAATAATGAATGGGATCCCAAAAATATATGATACACATAAAAAGTAAACCTGGTAGTAAAGTAGTTTTGCAGTAGCAGTAGATTATTATGTGCATAATATGTAGCCATATGGAATGCAACAATACAGAATTTCGGTACGCGTTCAGTAATGTGCGGAGGTATTCATGTAGACGAAAAGCGATTTTACTACTTTACACTCTCGTCTGCACTTCCATTAAGATTTCAAAGCGAGATACCCAAA
>JAANSP010004409.1:0-10222 GCA_036850745.1 Homidia socia
TGAGAGAAATTTATTGTTGCTCAGCGCTTTGCATAAGCTATATGGCGAAGAGTGGAAAGATGCGCCTACCTGGTAATAATTTATTCATTAGTTGTATGTTATTAAGAAAGATCTGCAGTAAAGAGAATAAATAAATAAAATTTAAAAAAAAAATTATTTTTGAAAATGGATCTTACAACTACTTTTTATTTGTGTTAGCTCTGTAAAATATAATTAGTTTTAATATGTTGCTTTTATAATAGGTCAAAAGTTGCGGAAGAAATTCAAAACGCTAAGATCCCGGTTTTCGGGGAGAATTTCACTGCAGAATCCTGCGAACTTCAGTATAAATCCTTAATGGAAAATGGATATCAGGTTGGAATCGCGCCCATTGCTACTGTATTGAAAGTTCCAAAAATTTTAAGACTGTCTGAGGCGCAAAAACGACTGTGGATTCTTGCGAATACAGCAAATGGTAGTTAAAAATAACATAATCAACTGGAACAAATTGTTCCGAATAATATCAGTAGTGAGTCCTTCTAAACTGAACGGCCTCAAACTTGATCATTGCTAATTGCAGATATTGTTGAAACAAGTAAAATCATGGAGGAAAAAATGCGAGCTGTATACAAGCAAGAGCTGACAAAACTGGAAAAGGGTACAACGGATGTTTCAGAAATTACAGTGCTCGATTTGGCCAAGACATTAGAGTATGTTATATTGATTGACATTAGTCCATGTTTGGATTAGCAAGAACGATAACATTTTTATTAATTGTTTCATACTATTGAATTAGGATATCAGATGACATTGAATCTGATGAAGAGCTGGACAATGAGGATGAACATGATGATCCGGAATATGCCTTAGAAATTTCACAGTGTCAAGTAAATGAAGCCATTGTTGGAATGAAGGATGTTTTACATTTGATTAAATATTGCAATGACCCAGGTAAATATTTGACTTTTATTTGTGCAATAATAATAAGGTATCTAATACTTCATATCTGCGAATTTATTATCTACTGGGATTCTCTCCATTCTGTGTGCTTTAGTGGAGAATGCTGTAAAGAAATGTAAGCCAGCAGGACATCCATCTCTGCAGTCGTCTCCTAAGGTATACCTTTTGAACTTAAAAAGTAGTTTTTGCAGTGTTTTAGATAAAAAAACAATAATTTGTTAAATATTATATTTATTACAGAAACAGGAGAAGATAGTCGAGTTTACTAAAAGTAAGAATGATGAATTTTGTTTGACTTGATTTTTCCAAATTGAAAACTTGTGTTCGTTTGTATTGATTGATTTCTAATTTATCTACCGTTTGTTGATTAAAACAGCTAGTATTTCCACTAATCAAGTGTCACAAGAACTAAGTAACTTGGTTCATACAGCAATCGCAAACGCCTCTGAGGACGACAAGCAAAAAATCACTTCGCCAAGTATGTTTTCAAACGCTTTTAAAATACTTTTTGTTATTACTTTACATATATCTGAAAGTACTGTGCACCTGTTTTAAGCATCTACTGCTCCTACACTATCAAAATTATTAGAACTCCCAGTTACGTCACCTGGTATGCCGTTGCCAGAGATTCCTTCCGTCAAGCAGCCAGAAACATCTCCAGAAAAACAAACGTCAAAGTATCCCTCTAGAGGAAACAGTAAAGAAAGGACGTTAACAGAACCTGTTAAGGAAGAAACTGCTGCTCCAGTAGAGACTCCACTCAAAGGTAAATAATTGGTCACAAGGTTACAAGTACAAGGTTCCTAATTTTTTAACAACTTTGTCTGTTTTAAATTAAGGTAATGGGGAACAAGCTTTAGTGCCACCTATACTGCCTAAATCACCTGCTAAATCTCCAGCTCGAGATACTAATGGACAAGGTATTTTTATCACCATTTCTGGTTCAAGTATCAAGTGTTTCATTTTATGATGTTTCCATGCATGGCAAGCACGTATATGATTTGAGTAACAAACAATGTATAAATTTATTGTAGCTGTGGAACCAACTACTCCTACTGTTCCCCTGCCCGAGAAATCACCTTTGAAGAGTGAACTTGGAAAGGAAAAGTCGACGATTGTAGACTCCACAAGCGTCACTACTAAACCAGGTACGGAAAAGCTGTCGGGGACTTCTGACGATACCAAGGCGACTATTGATGAAACTTCCAAAATTAGTCCGGAGAAAAGTGCCAGAGATAAAGATGACCTTGTTCCTCAGGATCCTGCGACCACTCCCACTTCAACTCCTAAGCGAATTAATTCGGGTAGGTAGTGTACAAACACCATTCCCACTTTTCCATCTTTTTCACAACTATGTATTAATTGCCACTTGAATCATTCATCATGCATAGAATCATCGGAAGTTAACGAGGCATCAGACTCGACTCGGCAGGAATCTCCCACTAAAGGTAAACAAGCAGGTAGGAAGGGTTCTTCCTCCGCAAGACCCATCTCAACAAGAACCTCTAGTCGACTTACTTCTCCAGAACCAAATGAGCAGCCACCCAATGAAGAAGAAAAGAGTCCCAAGAAAACTCCGAGCCGACAAACTTCTTCTACTGAAAGTCACACTCCCATTCTTCGGAGTCGCCGAGGTGCTACACCAACAAAAGCGGTGACGGTTGAAAACGAACCGGTAAAGTCGTCTTCCACTGCAGCAACTAAACTAGATTTTACTGAAGAAAACGAGGAAGAAACTTTTGAAACGCCTAGCTCAACACCAGAGTCGCCAGAAATGAAATCAGATGTTGAACTGATTCACGAGACGAAACCTCCTAGACAATTAAAGGTTTACTCAGCTAAACCTCCATCCCCGCTTTCCCACGTTGATCCTAAGCTATTTGATGCATTCATCGACGATGAAGATGACGAACTAGCAATGATTGATAGTAATGTGAACAAATCAAAAAGTGATAAAACGTTGTCAAAAACATACTCAAGACGCGGACGAACAGTGTCATCGGAAAATGCATCTGATGCCGGTGTAAGTGATAAACTTGCTGTTATGACTACTGCATTCTTAATATACTCTTTTTAGAGCATCATTATTATGTTGCAAAGGCTACTTTATGTGAATGATTATACCTGTCTGTTCTAATTTAAAAGTAATCCACCAGGTCATTTTGACTTTTGAGACACTTGAACTCAGTCCGATTTAGATTATTTGAGTACTCTTCAACGCATATAAATAATTTTAAGTTCATCTGAAAGAAGAGGCATTTTTACTGCAGTGCTTTTGCAAGTTTAGTACATTTCGATTGCTTCGTTTATTGTTTGCAGAATAATGAGGAAAATACACTGAACAAACGCGTGACAAGAAAACTTGGCGTCGATGAGACAGAAGAAGGAGAAGGAACTGGGACGGTGAGTGACATTAGCATTGTTTATTTCCGTCTTTGCTTAGGTTTCTTAGATCGAATTTTTCAAAAATGTTGTACATCAATCTTCAGAATGCCGATGAAGGTTCCAGCAAGAGACTTACTCGTAGTAGCCTTCAACTTCTTGACGCAGCAAATGAAGAAGGGGCAGAGGCACCTCAAACTGAATCAGAAAAGGCGGCATCTGAGTCATCATTTAGTGGCAAGGATAAGAAACCAAGGACTTCAAAGTCTATGGTTAGTTAAATACCAACATATTTACTGTCAAAATGGTCTGGTTGAAAATTAATATTAGTGACTTTTATACGATTTTCAGTTGCGACTTAAAAATCTTCAAGATGAGATTACTCGTGTTTATGGGGAAGGGGACGAAACTCCAGAGGGAAAGCGTTTGACGAGGTATTTCTTTCATTGTAGTTTGAGTTCATTCTTTATTAAAAATTTTAACTATATATGTAAGATCTCAAATAATCAGCAGAGATCGTAAACCAAGAATGTATAGCATTTTACAGTTGCACAGAATAATACGAAAGAACGAGGGGCGTGAAAATAATTTAGTAGAAAACAGTGATTTTTTGAACTATATGAGTAGTTTCTCCGGTACATCAAAGCTACTCGTCATAGTTAAGTATGTGCATATACATATAATTATATTTTGACTGTATTGATACATTTGTGCAGAGCTCGTGCAAAAACAAGTACCGTGCCACAGCCAGAAAAGCGAAACAAACCTCCGTCGGTGGGTGATTCAGAAGGATTAAGTGAGTCTGAACCTACTCCAACTAGGTCTACTAGGAGCCGGTCATCCACTGCTTCAAGTATGCCTGTATTGGAGCCTACCGCTTCGCAGCAACCTCCCACAACGTATACAATACTGCATTAATATTATTTTTATTATTGCCATTATTATTATACATTTTCTGGCGCTTATTGTGACCTGACCGTTTTCTTTAATTTTAGCACTGATGATGAAGAGCAAAAAACTTTCAAAAAGAACGCTTCAGCTTTCATGGAAAAAATAATAGCCAATGATACCGCAACACAAATTCAAAAACATTTCCAAGAAGATCCTTCAAAAATTCTGAAACGGTAATACAAAATATAGACGAAATAATTTGGTAAAACTAAAACTATGCTGAATGCATTTGACTTCATCGAACAATACAATTATCTGTCTTCTGTCAATTAAAACGTTAAGATTTTATGTTTATATGCAGGAACTTGGACTTTGCATCAATTAAAGCTAAGATTGAAAGTGGGAAGGTCCGAACTCTTTCAGCTATTCACGTTGATCTCATTACGTTAGCTACTAATGCAATCATGGCCCACCCAAACTCATCGCAAGTGAAAGAGAACGTCGTTTCATTCAACAAATTTTTAAAGTCATGCATTGAAGTGAGTTTCATGTCTCTAATATTCATTAAGTAGAGCTCCAATTTCACGTTTTTGTGATTTGTTTTTCGTGGTTTCTGTATTTCATTTAATATTTTTGTTTACACAAGGAATTTAAAAATCAGCGTAATCCGTCTGCGCAGAAAAATGATAGTAAGTTCATGTTTTTAAGCATTCAGTATTTAATTCAGTACAGGTTCGGAGGAGACTTATTTATCATTTCTGTTGTGTTTTAGCTTCAGACGTAGAGTCCTTGGAGTCTCATGATGAACAACGTAGTGAAACGTCATCCAAGCAAGCAAGTGGGGGAGGGCGCCGTAAGAGAAAACGATCTGCGTCTGAAACATCAGAGGAAGTATTACCTCAGGAAAATAAGCGTCGTGTGACGAGTAAGCTACATATATTTCTTTTACCAAAGTTATGTATGTAACTTACTTCCAGAAGTCCACAAGGAAAATGATTGGTCATTATTAACAACTGCTTTCACTTTTGAAAATTTCCAGGGACGTCTACATCTTCTGCTTTCCAACAAAGCAGTAGAAAACCTAAACATCCGATTTCTCCAGATATTGTATATGCCGCTAATCGAGTGCGGCATTAAGAACATCCTTCGTTCATATATATATAATAGATAAAGATATATAATGTTGGTATTATTATATATTAAGTAAGTAGGTTAACACTTTTATATGATATGATTTTAGAACTGAGACTTCTACTATTAAATGCTCATTAAAAGACTTCAGTGACCTTGGCTAATTTTTTAACACACAACTGCTATTGACTTGTTAATATCGTCAGCAATACTGTCTATCTGAATCCTGGTTTGTAATGAAGTTTGTTGGAAGAGCTCGTGTTGTTTTAAATTTTGTAACACTGTAATATCAAATAAAAGCACATAATAGAGAGTGCGGCATTAAGAACATCCTTCGTTCGTATATATATATATATAATAGATAAAGATATATAATATTGGTATTATCATATATTAAGTAAGTAGGTTAACACTTTTATATGATATGATTTTAGAACCGAGACTTTTACTATTAAATGCTCATTAAAAGACTTCAGTGACCTTGGCTAATAGGCAATTTTTTAACACACAACTTCTATTGACTTGTAAATATCGTCGGCAATACTGTCTATCTGAATCCTGGTTTGTAATGAAGTTTGTTGGAAGAGCTCGTGTTGTTTTAAATTTTGTAACACTGTAATATCAAATAAAAGCACATAATAGTGTTCTAACGGTGTTCGCCTGATTAAATAGGTAACTTAAGCAAAATGAAAAAAAAATATTTTGCTGAAACATCATGAACTGGGTTCCGAGAGTTAATACTTGGCGTACTAGCAATAAGAAATAGCCTTTTTATTTTCAGTCTTCGAATCAAGTATTCATTTTACAATGAAATAATTAGCTATGCAAGTTTTATATTTTTAAAATATAAAAGTTCACTTGCAGGACTTATGCTTTTACATCAAAACGACGTCATATTTTATAATGCAATTTTTCTTTGTATTTACTGTTTATCTTGTAAGAATTGTGGTCATGGTATGTTTTTGGAGGAAGTAGGAACTAAAGAGGTAATCAATTGTTTTTAAATTGACTAAATTGCTTAGAATTGGGCGAAGTTATGACTTTTAAGGTAATAAAAATGTATTCGAAAAAAAATATTGGTCCAGCAGTAAGTAATTTGTTTGGCATAACATGTTTCTCAAAAACTTGCATAATTGCTTCTCTGGGCTTATAATAAACCGACAAAATTTTTGTGGTTAATCCGCCATATGTTGAATGTATGCACATTTATTCCAATGACTTCTGAAGCAGGAGCCGTTATCATCAGTAAAACAATAATAAATTGTAGAATGAATTGATAGTAACTAAATTGAAGTGAATTATTTCGTGAGTACTTTATTCTTCAGGTACATTATTTCTATCAGATACAGAATGCAAATAGAGGGTAAACAATAAAAAATAAAAGGGCTTTATTATATAATTCAACTATTTTTAGTAGACCTCACGTTCCAATGAGGCAATTAGATCTAGTTCGTCTTTAGTATATGCTGGAATTTCAGGCGATCTCGAGTAGTAACCTTTGTCTTCTTCGTCTCTGAAATTATATTTTGAAATATTCAATGAAAAATATGTAAGTTTGATTGGTAGGAATGTATAAATTATTAGCAAGGGGTGTTATTCAAAGATTTAAAAACACTGCAAACATGATACCTTAGAATTATAGGAACAATATTTGCCGTCCCCACTTTAGAATTTATTTTTTTAAATTTTTCAACATCGAATCCTTCAATTTTTGGCTGCATATAAAACACAGGTTGCAAATTTATATTTAATGTATAGATTGCAAAGTTGAGACTGAGATTCATTGTACTTTGTCATTCTTACTGGTTCATAAGTCCAATTCTTTTGTCTTAGCGTTGTGTCTCCAGATTCCCCAGTTTCAGTAGTCACATTTGGTGTGTTGTTACTTCTCAGGGTGGCATCAGCAACATACTTTCTTTGGAAATCTTTGCGTTGCTGCATCAAAATTGACTGTGGCATATTACCAGAATTTCTTCCATTTTTCAGGTTAGAATGACTCGAAACAAGTAAATTTCTTTGGTCCGATCCTCGGGATGCATGTGAGGATCCGCTACTACTGTATGTTATATTGTTATATCCTCCACTAGTACCTATCCCCCTACTATTCATGTCTAAAAACTTGCTTGTTCGCAACGGAAAACCATTCTGGTCCAGTCTGCTGCCATTACTACTTTCACCCGCACGTGTTATCAAGTGACGGTCGTACTGATGAAGTTGACTGTGGTCTGAACCGGAAGTGTCTGATTGGGAGTCCACTCCACTTTCGTCACTGTTAATACCTAGCTCACGCGTTCTATCCATTCGAAATGGTGACGAAGAATATTCTTCTGTGAGAAAACTATCCACATTACCGTTTTCTGCATTTTCGTAATTGACCATTGCATTAGGCTCTTTAGCTTCCACGTTAAAGCTTTCCCCCGCTGACACTGCTGAATCTCCAAGTACTTTGAACGTTTCCTCCAACTCTGCAATTGCCGCGGCAACCTCAGGGTCTTTCTCCTTTTTCGTTCCAGGTGGAGCACTTTTCACTCCTATCGATCCACCACCACTACTTAAAGAGCTCATTGATTTCTCCGCTCTTTTATTGTATATTTTATTAAAATACTCATCACTGTCGGTATTTTGAAGTCGTTCCGATTTGTGAAACGACACAT
Source organism: Homidia socia (assembly GCA_036850745.1). Lineage (NCBI taxonomy): Eukaryota > Metazoa > Arthropoda > Collembola > Entomobryomorpha > Entomobryidae > Homidia > Homidia socia. Next base: position 7,998 of record JAANSP010004409.1, read on the forward strand.
TTGATTTGGATCTTATATTCCTGTCTCGTTCGGAGAATCCCAGAGCTTCATTGTCATCCTCGTCGTCGTCGTCGAAACCGTTTTCCATCTTCATGCGCATTTGCTCATCAGGGGCACTTTTGCTCTGACCTGTCCCCATAGTAGAAAGTATTTTAAGCGTGCATTCAACAACTCCGCTTACCTTTCAAAAGGAACACCACTAGCGGCTTGTCTAGTAGTAATGTCGACGGTCATGATAAACATCGGCTGACATTTGACATGTAGTAATTTACTTATCAGAACATATTATCATGAACCTGTGTTCATCTTAGGCACGTATAATAATTTGTGATAAAATGGCGTTCGCTTGCACGAAACCTTCCATAAACCAAGCCTTCTTTCACTTTGCCCCAGAAGTATGGTATGCAAACTCACAATCACACACAAAACACAACTACACAATTATGTTAGCAGTATCCAAACCCAATTTCATTTTCAATATCTTTTAATAATCAGGTAAACTTGTGGATCCACACTAATTACAACTAAATGTACTGGGTGAAAACCCATAAAACGTTAGTGCATGTCAACCATGCTATTACGCTGCTGCGCTATTGTTTTTTTTCTTGCCTGCTAAATATAGTTGGCGTAGATTATGTATGACGATATGTTGATGATGAATACGTTCTTCACTCAGCTATTTCAATAAATAGCTATCGTAAAACGGAAAATAAATTATTGGCAATTTGACGTTTTAGTGGAATGGAACTGGTACGGTATTTTAGCTCCTCTGATGACAAGACAACGCTGGTAGAGCTGGAACTGGAATTCTTAAAATATGCAGACCGTTGACTGACTGCAAGTCCTGCTTCTTGCAATGTTGGTCGATTTCTGAAAAAGGAAAAAAAGAAAGCCAGTAGCAAATATCTAATAGCATATAGACATATTACCACTGCTGCTGTTGCTACTCAGCAACTTGGGAGAGCTTTTTATATCCAATTTTACATGCAGTGAAAGTCAATAGCAGATATTTGTGCAAAACGGGAAAAGTGCTTTCATCAAAGAAAAGAAATGTTGCAATATAAATGAGTACACAGCCCATCATATTTCTTGTACAGTAATCAACCAAAAACCAACACATTTCCATTCTTCCGGGCATCGGGCACAAAGGCTTATTTGATTAGGTATGCACGTGCCAAATTTATAAAAGTGAATACAATGTAAACAATTTTTATAGCAATAAGCATACGCTTGACACTTTCAGGTCAGTCAGGTAGGTTGATGGTTATCGTTATTATTATGATGCCAGATTAGATTTACAAGAAGAGAAGGCAATTTTGTTCGACTGGAAATAAGCTCTTAAATTTCTTTCTTGATAATTGCTGATTGATGGTAAGCGACAACATTCAGATAGTGCTATATTAATTTTACTCGGTTCATCCATCCGGTCTTCTACGTATATATCCCGCTTTATTGGCTTTCAGCGATAACTTTTCCAACTGCATTTTAGTGATTTTAAAACTTTTTAAGCTTAACAAGTCAAGTGAGTACTCGTATAAAAGATTCAAGCCATTTTATTTGAAGAATGTCGAGTGCAGTTGCAGCTGTATCATGAACTCATCAATTGTGTTTTAACGCAAAGAATATTCAGTAATGATAATTAAATGACAATACATTTAGGTGGCTGAGTGACGCAAGTAGTATTATGTAAAAAAAATCAGTTGCCGTTCCTTCGTCTGTTACAATTGGAATGCATATATACATTTCTTCGCATAATAGAAAAAAATAAGGCTATGGTCTTCATTTTGTGTACCCCATTTTATTATTTGTTAGACATTCGATAAAACCAATATTCAATCTCGATTCAACAGAATAAATTTAAAAAAAATATAATCGAAATAACAAAACAAAAAATAATATTTACAACAAATTATCAGAACCTAACGCAAGGACATCAAAAATTTTGGTTACAACTTTCTCCAAGAAAGCAATGACATGGTTATATACAGTTCGATTTTTTATTGATGAATTTGTTTGCTGATTAATTGTTTTAAAGTAGGTATATAGTTAAGTAGCAATCCAATTTAGGCATAATCCAAAAAATATCAAAATGTGCATGTACCCCTTTTTCTAGACGTGGGAGTTCAACAAAACGAACTTTCTATTTCCATACTTTCCTTAAGGTCGCTTAACTTTAGGTTACACTATACACACCTCTACAAGCCACAGGCGACAGTGCAGCTGCG
>JAANSP010004410.1:0-10222 GCA_036850745.1 Homidia socia
CTCCCGACAAACTCCAAGTTTTTTTTACACATTTCTTTTATAGCCCAAAATACGACTCTACTTTCATATCGTTAATGCAGTGAATGCACACACATGTGTCACCTGCAAGTTATGCTATAATGGTGAGTGAGTGTGTTTTTGTGTATGATGATGATGAGTGAGTGTGTGCTCTACTTATTACTATTATTACTATGAATCTGCATTATTCCAGAAAATCTTCATAAATTGCTTTTTTGGAAGAAGCCATTTCTCTGAATTAATCGAATTACAACATATCAGCGCTCATATGCTTCGTCCTTGTCATTTTTTTCTACTCTCTCCAACTCTAATTTCATAAGAGTATAAACCTAACATAACTTTTTTGCCTTTTTCGTCATATCATCATTACATTTACTGTAATATTCCTATGATATTATTATTATTATTAAGTTAAGGTGCTATTTACCTCTACTGCTATTTATTCCGCTCACTGTGTACTGTGGAGGTGGATGTTTTACACAGCGGAGGGAAAACCACTTTACGTGAAAACGCGTACGGATGGATCATTTAAATGATGTATGAATAATGCGGAATTTATAAAGGGCAAAAGAGTAAAAATGCTAGTAGTAAATAGCAGTCGAGTGCAGCGGTCGTAATAATAGTTCAGGTATTAGGTATAGCTGCAAGGCAAGTGAAAGGAACATGAACGAGATAAACTCTCTCTCTCTCTCTTCTCCACAGCATGCATTCATGTCTGTATGTATGCATATGTTTGCATAAACTAGGTCCTTTCCCATTTATTTCTATCCTCTCATCGGAATTCTAATGTGCACGCGAAGAGATGAGAAAAAAATCTCGGTTTTTATGTAGCTTCTTTTTTCTACACAGCTAAATGTATATACATGCACGCCGATAATGTTCATAAAAAAGTGAGAGAAAAATAAAATGCTGCTGTCTAAAACATCAAAAATGGCTTTAAACCTTTTTTTCTCACGTAGATTGAGCGTTTTTCTTCTGAAAGATAAATCAGAAGAGAGGAAATTTTCGTAGAGGAGCACAACAGACGGAAATAAAAAAGGTGAATGAAAATTGCATGATTCTTTCAGTAGACTGTAGAGTATAATCTTGGATGGAAATGGAGATAAATGCTAAGAAAAGACATGTCGTATCTCCAGTATAATGTTATAAGCTGCAGGCAGTACCTGTCAGTGTATGGAGGAGGAGAATGTCTGCTCCAAATAATAATAGTCTAGCTTTCTTCCCATCATCACCATTACAATGCTCTGCCTGCTCTGTTTGTACGAGTGCCAGTGACAACAAAACATAAGCTTTGCTCATTTCCAGTATAATAATGGAAAGGCATGATTTCATGGAAATCAAGTGGAAGCAAAGTGATTATGAACTGACAACGAGTGTTGAGATGGAAATGAGAGAATAGTAATAATAATATAGAATAGCACACTACGAAACAATGGTGGTGGTGATGTGATGATGATGGCAAAAACAGGCTAAACGTTTCCACTAGAAAATTATTGAGGAGAAGCAGCAGCAGCAGCAGTGAATAGCTTTGTGTTTCTCACGTCGGATTAGATTTTGGAATCTTCAGAGTGTTTTGGATATCAAGAGGACAGGAAGCAGAGAGGAAATTAGGCCTAACAAATGATGTGTCATTAACAGGGCAGCTATGCTATTGACATATTTAGCTTTGTTATCATAAATTAGACGAGGGTAAACTAAAACCACTAAATGCTTGCGACGACGAGACCATAAACGTACACCTACATAAATACAACCCAACATTTTTATAGAGTGAATTGTTTTACACAAGTTGAAAAGGTTACCTACCACCACTACATTTTAGCATTTATTTTGAAGAGCATTTTTCCACGCAGTGTAAACGTGGATAATAACTATTTAATAAATACAAAAATAAAACGCTACGCTATCGGTCGGAATCCTAATAATTTGTGGAGCCCGGTGATTATAGCATCAGTTTTCTTTCGAATTTGACTGGTTTATGATTGCACTAGAGTTGGAGACACATGCGGACATGTACATAGACCATTGAATTCCTTCATACTTATAAATTAGCTTTCCTCGAAAATTATTGAGGTTAGTTGTGGACGGCGAAAATCCGAGAGTTGGGCAAGTCGTGAGTGGTCCAATGAATAATTACAGTGCTTGAAGGGTTTACTTGGAATAATCTGACTGTCGAGTCGTTCCCCTCGTTGGGAAAAGGACACTTTGTTACAATAACGATAATGAAAATGTGCCATGGCAATTTATTGCAAGAGGAGGAAAGCTAGAGAAAACTATGGAGTAGGTAGGTACGCACAAAAAAATAAGTGGGAGTCATTCATTTGCTCACTCATTCGTTACCTTATCACCACCACCACCACCACCGCCGCCGACACTACTACTACTACAAGTTGTATTCGGAGAAATTATATAACGGCAGCCAACAGAATGAGTGAAGAAACGGTTGAGTGAATAAATGGATAGATGAATCAAAGAAAGAGAGGAGGAGGTGGAGGGATGATATGAGAGGAGAGAGAGAGAATTCATAGGTACTCTATTAGTGAAAGGAAGAGAAGAAAGAAAGGAAGAGCAAACGAGAAATTTCCGGTAATTTAGTGGTGTTGGGCAAACAAGGAATGCTTGAGACTTTGTTGATTTTACTGTTACTACTATTTGACTTTCTGATGAAATCAGATACGCCACTATCATTATTACTGCCACCACTAAAACCCATAGCTTATACCACCACAAAGCCAAGCCACACACATATACACAAAAGCAGATGAGACAAACGACGGGTTGAGGTGATGACTATGACGACAATACCACATAATTATAAGTAACTAAGTATATATATATATGATAAGGTGAAAACAAGGATAACTTCTAGTCATATATCCAACAGTCATACGCAGTTGTGTTAATCAATCCAAACAGATGTTTTTTTCTCTTCTCATCTCTTTTGTTACATAATTATTGCCACAAAGGAAAAACGTGTGCAAGGAGGGAAGAAACTGTTACTAGAATTAGAAGACTGACTGAAGTGTGTTTTCAAACTTACCTGCAACCAAGGCCCAAATCTCGGCTGATAATGGGTTGAGAAAACTGAACAGTCTCGCTGGAGGCTTTTTGGGCAGCTGGAAAGATACAAAGAGACAGACAAATATTTTTTTAAATATGTATGTACGTATGTTTAACTAACTAGCTAAACCGCATTGTTCTAGTCAAACCCACTTTATCTAGATGATTGTTTATTTACTTTTACATTAATTTGTGGTTTTCCATTATACTTGTCCAAACATTAAAAGGGTGGTGGTGGCATATATTTGGATTTGTATCAAAAGCCATGAATAATATTGACCTTTTATTAACGTAGTAATGGGCACATAAGTTATATTTGACGTTTACTTTGCCACCACAAAAAGCAAACTTGTCTTATTGTAAATGCATGCAATACGTACTCTGGCATTTGAATAAATCTGGTGAACAGGGACACTTGTAGACGCAGGAGAGAGAATTCATTACATTTGAGAAAGGAAAACTAGCTATTGCTTCTTCCCATTCGTCTCTTCGTCAGAGTTGTGTGTAGAAAATTTAGCACGTTGTAGAGAGGAGAAAATGTCAACATGATTTTTAACTATTTTTTCTGTACAACGGCTAGTACATATAAAAAAATTCAGTTTACACAATAATCGGGATGGTTATACCTACGTGAAAAGAACAAGAATATTTACAAAGTTTGACAACTTGAGAATCGCACCACAGTCATGGTTTATTTTTCTAAATAAACTGTAAGTGTACAGATAAGACAGCAAATACATAAATAAATAAGACATATGAATTGCCTACGTCTTCCAAGTGTATAATAAGTCGTTATATAGTACTAGTGAATTTTATAAAGTTTTACCTTGAATAAGATGGAGATGCCAAGATTTCTGAATGGCTTGGTGAAATCAATGACTTTCTCTCTCGCCGAGTTGATGGTCATGGACCCAACTGCCAAGTCGGATTGCTGCAAAAAAAGAAGAAAGAAAACGCGCGCCTTTATTACTTTTTGTTATGATTATTTTAATAAAAGTGCAAATATGAACTCTCTTGGTCTTTGTGTTTGTCTGATGATGATGACCAAAGCATTTTTTATTACAATAACTTTACCATCATCATATTACTACACACAATGGCTTCAGTATCAGATTGTTGGCCAAAATTACAGAAAGAAATGTGAACATTGCACATTATACCAAGCAACTAAACTACAGCACCATATAACCCATTTCGCATTTTCTTTTAGAAAAAAGAAGAAAACTTGTCAGTCAGTAAATTCAATGGATATTTTTTTCATCTTCTTCTCAATCTCTGAATAACAAAAACTTTGTAATAAGAGGAAAAGCTGCAAAGAGGAGAAGGATGCCCAAGTTTTCTTGCAATTTACTACAAAAACACTGTGTATAGATATTATTAACTTTTTCTTTGATGTACACACGATATTTTATACAAACACTTCATTGTTTGCTTCTTCTACCCTTGGTAAACAACAGAGCAGAGCATATGCATACTTTATTATTACAATGTGTGAAGCAGCTTTGAAAAGGGAATAATGATAGGAGAGCAGTGAGCAGCAGCACGTTTCTGTCATGGTTTCCATTATTCTAAAATTTTACAAAATATATATCTGCAGCAGCTCTAGTTCTCGCTGCTTTCTCCTATCTACCCTGATTGCTGCATAAAAGTCGGTGGTGGTGGTGGAGGAGGAAGCCAATCTAAAGTGTTAAGTGTAAAACAAAAGGAGCAGTACAATAGACCGTTGTTACTTTGCTGCTGCTGCAAACTAATCTGTGTACAAAAACAAAAAGCAACTTTTATGGAGGAAGCCAATTGAAAGTAAAATCGAGAGACTTGGAACGATAGCAGCAGAGAAGAGGGAGAGAGAGAGGAGGGAAAAGCAGTGGTGCAACAGCAACAAAAACACAAGGAGTCGTGGTGCTACTTACATACTTTGCTTTTTTAATAGTAAAGAAGGGAAAAAGTATCATTCTTTGAAACAGCAGTATGTATAGTAGCAACAAAAACAAAAAGCAACTTTTATGGAGGAAGCCAATTGAAAGTAAAATCGAGAGACTTGGAACGATAGCAGAGCAGAGGGAGAGAGAGAGAGGAGGAAAAAGCAGTGGTGCAACAGCAACAAAAACACAAAGAGTCGTGGTGCTACTTACATACTTTACTTTTTTAATAGTAAAGAAGGGAAAAAGTATCATTCTTTGAAACAGCAGCATGTATAGTAGCAATGTTTATGTGCGTATCTTGATGTGTGTGTGTACACAGTATCTACATTGGGGATAAATGTATAGAAAGAGGAAAGAAGAAAAGATTGCTGTAAAAAGAAACAAACGTTTTTGGTGCCTGACTGGATGGATGACTGTATTATTATTAGGAAAAAGTATCATTCTTTGAAACAGCAGTATGTATAGTAGCCATGCTTATATGTGCGTATCTTGATGTGTGTGTATACTGTGTCTACATTGGGGATAAATGTATAGAAAGAGGAAAGAAGAAAAGATTGCTGTAAAAAGAAACAAACGTTTTTGGTGCCTGACTGGATGGATGACTGTATTATTATTATTATTATTATTATTATTACAAAGTTGACTTATAGGATTACTGCTTAAAAACAGCATGGAAGAGTGGATCTTTCCTCCCTGTTTCTTTCTACTGCCGAGAAAGAGAGATTTGAACAAAAAATAACATTGCAAAGAGAGCGAGGGAGAAAATCTAAAAAACAGAGTAGCAGAGCAGTATAACAATGGCCAAAAAATAGTAGTCTCCACTCTCACTAGTGTTTCGTTTCGAAGCCTTTCTTTTTTCCTCACTCTTTCTCTCCCACTCTTTTTCTCTACAGTTCAAAATGTGCACAACAGCCAAGAAGTAAAAAGGGCAGAAGAAAATGTGAAAGTAGCAGAGTTGTGGCTGCACTCACATCAGCAGAATTAGGCACCACTACCATCACCATCACAACTACTTTTATACTTTCTCCATCAACTTATGGCTAAAAAATCTGCTAAGCAGTAATGTCCCAGGAAGGCAAGGGCATCAGTGTCACATGTTCGGAATTATGGATCGACTCACTACTAAATCGAGAGAAACTACATACTTTTTGTTGCTTCCTTTTTATCATCCTCTCTCTTTTCATTCTCTTCTTACATCCTTTATACTTTTTGCTTATTCTTTCTTGTCGTCACTTGGACGATTTAGAGAGAGAGACAAGAAAAAAAATTGTAGACAAAGAGTTAGTTTCATACTTCAAGAGTAGTTGTGTGGATGGTAGTGGATGAATGTGAATAAAAAAAGAAGAAAAAATTGAAATGAAGAGTTTTTTTAACAGTGGACCAACAGCACTTACCCCATCAATGAGCTCTCGTACAATCCCATTCCATTCTTTCGTCACAGGATCCTCCACACCGTACTTGCCATCCTTCACTATCTCTATTGTGTACTGAAAGCCAACCAAATTGGCCACATCTTTGAGCAAATCAATGCAAAATCCTTCATAGCGAGCGTTTCCCGTGAGATTTGTGTCATGTTTAACCATCACATATGGCTTCTCCTGTAAAAAATGTTACAAAAGTGAGTGTTAAAATACGTTTTAAAGCAAGTAAGCAAGTAGGANNAAGGAGTAAAAAATTACATGATGATGATAACGATAATGATGCTACTTCAGGAATAAAAAAGGAGACATTACAGGGCGCTGAGGGAAAAATTAGTGTCAGTTGAGATCTTGAATGTCTGTGAATCCATTAAGTGTAATGTGGTCTTTTAAACGTCTGTCATTCTGTGTCCTCTCTCTCTCTCAACCGATTATGTAGTTACACACAAACACCCCATTAAACTCTACCACCACTATATTACTGTAAGCACAGCTACTATCACGGCTGGTTGCAATCTCATATATGAAAAAATATACTCTTTTTTTCTTTACTACTCTGGTTCATAAAAAATCTTTTTAAGTACGAGCAAGTATGCCTATGATAAAGTATAAAAAATATATAAAGCCTTCTACAGAAATCGTTTTTTTTCATGCTCGTCCATCACCTCTGTCTGTCGATTTACCAAAGATATTTGTCTAAAAAACTTACAAAATTAGCCTTTTATCTCACCCACTTACTTTTTCACCATCTCCCCTCTTTCGACACCTTCTTTTCCTCGTTTCATTTTTTTAATGTATGGCAAACTGTAAATGTTTAACCCACCCACCAGTAGTCTACTCTACCATTCTTCAAACCAAGCAACGAAATTGAATTTCACTTTTGCTTGTTGTTGTAATAATGTCATATCGGTTTACAGCATGCTTTTATTATGTATGAATGGATATTTTCCATAGGCAAAAAAGGTGTTAAATGGGATTATTCCTTGAACATCGTTTAGCAGGGTGGGGTAGCAGTGATCCAGCCCAGCTCCGGTTGTTTGAATAAACATTTTGCAAGTTGACTCGTGTTGTTGATGATGATGATGTGTACTAAGGCAAGCGCCCATAATGTCAGCTTTCTTCATCATATCATATTTTTTCTTTTACTTCATCTTTCATTTTTGCCCTCACTTTTAATGCATTCACGACAGCCCAAAATCCAACAATAACTCATGAGAACTAGCATTATTACTACACATATACCGCCTTGCTTGTTTATGTCATAAAATTTGCCATCTTCCACACGACGAGGACGATGAAAATACGACGACAAGAGTGACATCAATTTTTTTCCAGGTTACTGATGTCAGCCTATATTTGCTACATAACTTATAAGTCTGTGAATATAACACTACAATAATAATAATAATACTAAAAATATAATATTTTTGTCAACTTTTCCCTTCACTTTGGATTTCCAAATAAAGGAACATGTCTTTTTAGAAAATGCACTGTTTTTCAACTTTCCTTCTGCTCAGCTTATTTTTCGCAAAAAGAGAAAAAAAGTTGAGAAGAAAGTGTGTTCTTTTTTTTCTCCACTAGTAAAGTAGAATGAAAAGAAAAAAGGAGAAGCGGTAAGAAAAAAGTAATGTCTCACTGACTGACATCAATAGCTTCAAGGCATCACAACATACTCTTTCCATCAGCCAACCACCATGTCAATCTCTGTAAAAGCACATAAGCAGCATTCCCGCCGCCGCCGCGACTACTATACCCTTTTCTCTTCTTTTCTCTGTGTACATTTGCCTACTTCCTTTTCCAAGCGGCACGTTGCCAAAATTCTGTGGCGGCAGAAAAGGAAAGTCCTACTGAAGCGTGCATGTATCCGACTAGTAGAGTACTACTCCTACAACAACCCGTTTCTATACCCTTTCCTATAGGTTTGCATGCATGCAATAATGTAATATTGCTGCTGCTGCTGCTTTGTCGTCCTGCTGTATAGAGTATTCATTTTCAAGTAAGCAGCAAGATAACATTTAGTGCCGGGCGGCTAAAGTTTGTCGAGGAGAGAGAAAGAAATAAGAAAGAAGAAGAGTGCGAGATGATGGCGGTAGTGAAGAAGAATCGCCTTGTGGCATTTCCCACTTTTTTCTCTATGCCTTCTCAAGAGTGGCGTGGTATAGTAATAGTAGTACATTTATGGGATACTTGAAAAATTTCATCTTTCCTATAAAAGTGCTCGTAATAATGTCTCACGATCTCTCTGATAAAATCTCTTTGCTGCTGGTGGTGGTGGTGGTGGTGCTTCTGGAAAAAAATATTTATATCTATGTGCTTTTTCAATAGCTGACATTTGTACAAATGAATGCCCAGTTGAATACTGAATTATGTGGACTAATATGACAAGTATCGTTTAACCTTTTACCCGAATCCTTTTTTCTTCTTTTTCTCCAGCAGCAGAGGCAGTTGATGATAAATATCAGAGGATTTTCGTCTCAGTGCTATATGTAGTGGTTTATGTTTCAACTTGGATTGCCAGGCAATAAGTTTGTCAACTTGGTTTGGTGGACGGTTAGGGATACGTACGTATAAGTATATAGCAACATAGTCTACTGATAAAGCCGTCCTATGGATAAATATTACCTATATTATGCTTTCATTGATATGTATCGTCCTAGCAAAGTTTTATTGTCTGTTTCAATATTCCTTTTTTTCTATTATTACATTATCACCCGTTTTGAATAATTTTACTCACGTGATGAAGTGATCTAGAATAATTGCATAGGGCCTTGTAACAGCTTAATAGTGGAATAATGGTGGATGAAGTATAACAGTTGTCGAAAAAAAGAAAGAGTTGAGGGAATTTGTTACCAACAATGTTTATTTGTGTAGAAGAAGATGGAGGTTGTTAAGAAGAGAGAATGGTGGTGGTAAATTATGGCTACAATGTAGTTGGAGGGGATATTCAGGTCTGGTTGAGTGAGTAGTTGGAATGAAAGGAGAGAGAGAAAGGGGGGTGAAAATGGGAAGGTGATGATGATGTACGACAAGGGAAAGATTGATAGCGTAGCTTACAGCTTACCAGAACTGTGGTAACGCGGAGTGTGATGTTGAGTGTATCACCCGAACTGAAAGCCTTGTAGTCGTGTATCAGAAGCCGCTTTGAGGGGGACCAATATCCGACAGGCTGAAGTGCCCGATTTTTCAGTTTCATCAGCGTTAGCGTTGGATCATAACGGACTCCTTCCCGGAACTGAATCTTCCCGCTTAGACCATCAAATGAAACCTGGAGAAGCAAAGGCATATGGCTGATTATTATTTGTTCATTTATTTATTTATAAACAAGTTAACCATATATATAGCAAACATGTGTTCAAGGGAATGTAACCGTATCGAAAACTATTTGGTGGCATAGGGAGTAGTAGTGGTGGAGAGAGAGAGAGGATATTACGTGTTTTGCCTTAGCGAAATTACATTCCTTTCATCCTGATAAATGAGTGGAATATTTACAAAAGTACCTACGCATTCATTACGAGAAATATACTTTCGAGGATGGTTTAAGCATATGCAGCATGTAACTTTTGTGTTATTAGCATTCACTTTATCAATAGATTTCCCGCGTTTTAAACGAAATTGCGGAAAAGCAATAATAATTTTTAAATTACCGACACCAGGGATTTTTTGAACCGACTTATACTTGGCATTCTTATATCTCACTGTAGCTTCTACTATGGTGACACAAATTTTTACATATATACAGCATATTATGTTATCTAGCGTAATACTCCACGGCTGTTAAAAAGTGACACAAACTAAATACCTTCA
>JAANSP010004411.1:0-10221 GCA_036850745.1 Homidia socia
TGCTTGATGGGTTTTTGATTTATGTGGCTATTCAGTTGTTTCTTTAAACGGGCGAATTAAAGTATCGTTTAATTAGTTTGTTCTCTATGCTTTATGATTCTTATATACAAGTTATATGTACACATTTTGTTTGACGATGCTGCTGTTGCTGCTGTTGTTGTTAATTTATGCAAATTGAAAAAAATAGATGTCGGTCTTTCTTCTTTTCGGGTTTATTATCGAGGTAGTAAAAACACTGTATAATAATTTTTTGTTCTTGTCGTGTGACGTGCGCCGGTGGTTGGAGAAGATGAAAAGGATCTTTCTTTGAGTATTGGTTTGTTGTCACTCGGTTGTTAAATGGCTTTTTTTCCTGCTTTTGCTTTTTGGTCAGCTATATAGAAGAGGATGGAGTTTTTGGTGGTGGTGGTGTGGTAGAGGAAGGAAGAAGATGCTTGATGAGTCTGTCAAGTTGGATGATGAGAGGAATTCCTTTGTAGATGGAGGAATTATGACAGGAGCGTTTTCAGACTGAGATTGGGAGATTTATAATATTAAAAGTCATTACGTTTGTCAGGTGGGTTTCTCTCTCTGTTCTGTGCAAGTATGTATGTAATGGGGAGGTTTTCTCTCTGGTAATTCATCATTGTTTTTAACGGGAGTAGTAAGGGCCACAGTAAGTTACTGTTCGTTTAAAATAAATTAGAGGGAGGAAGAACATTTAATTTCTGGAATTTTTAGGGTATTCGTAGGTATTCTTAATTTTGTATCGTGAAGATGAGTTATTATTTTATGAGCAACTCGGCATTTTGGAAATGATTGCATTGGAAAATGCATCTGGAGATATTTTTTGGGTGTCCAACACAAAAACACTGCTTTCTTCTTGACCGATTATTATCGAACATTTATAGTAGTAATAATAAGTACCTCCATCTCTGCATCTTGACCACATATGATGAATAAACATAACATTTTATGCAAATTACATAAATCACAAAAGAATCGCAAACTAACGACGTCATGTGACATCGATCCATCTCATCTCGTTTAAGACCCATTCCATATTATGCTCTTTTCTCTCTCCCTCTCTCTAGTAAAATGACAGGCATATAGGTTTTTTTGTGGTCATCATCATCAGTAAGGATAAAAGAAGTAGCCGCACAAAATAATAATAATAAAAAATAATACAAATCAGAGAATCTTAAGAGTCGGACGTTTGCATGATTGATTAACGTGTACGTATGCGCAGCAGTAAATGAGATGTATGATTTAGACTTTAAAACTTTAAAAAATGAACAAGAGGAAATATCCAACAAACGACAGAGCTTTCTACATAGAAAACTACGTACGTGCAAGTATTTTATACGTTCCCGGCACACGACAGCATGTATTCAAGTTAATTGCGGTTTTTTGTTAAACTATCATGATGCCATTTTTTTAGGTTGATTGAGTGCAACAAGAAGGTGCTTTAATGTAGCATCTTTATTTTGTGCGCAATCAAATTTAATTTTTTCTCCTCAAGTTCAGCAGGTTTTATTTAAATGTATCGTGTAATTGAAGTAACACGACCAAATAAATAGGTTGTATACACGAACACTTGAAAAACACAGTGACATTTTTATTATCTCTCTTTGTACTTTTTTCTCATTCCCTCAATACAAAACTTGTCCTTTTTATCGTTGTGAACAAGACCAACGAAAAAACAAAAGAGAACATCGCGTCATCATCATCATCATGAAAATAATAAGCAAACAAGAAAAACAAAAGGTCCCCGCTCCTCATTCAACTTTTCTTGTCTCTTTCTGATGCTCTTTTGCTTTTGCACTGATATCACTTAATTTTCAATGTTTCTCCTTTTTACTTCATACGTAACAACAACTTACACGCAGACTTTTTGTGATGGTGGTGTAAGTGAAAGCATGGCTGTTTGTATCCGACAAACGAAATAAAAACGGATATTAAACTTGTCATGTTTGCAGAGAGAGAGAGAAGAGGACGACGGAGCAGAGACAAGATATATAATATTTTTCATGTTTGTTGTGAAACCATTTAAAATGGTAATGAAATAAGCTTTTTTGTTTCTTTTTTTCAAATTGAAATTGTTTTAATTTTTTTCGCGTGTTCTTCTTGTGTGATGATGATGATGACGACAACGATGGGTTGATGATGATGAAGTATCCGACAAACGAAATAAAAACGGATATTAAACTTGTCATGTTTGTAGAGAGAGAGAGAGAGAGAGAGAAGAGGACGACGGAGCAGAGAGTAGAGACAAGGTATATAATATTTTTCATGTTTGTTGTGAAACCATTTAAAATGGTAATGAAATAAGCTTTTTTGTTTCTTTTTTTCAAATTGAAATTGTTTTAATTTTTTCGCGTGTTCTTCTTGTGTGATGATGATGATCATGATGACGACAACGATGGGTTGATGATGATGATGCTGTATAAGATGATGAAGTCAGGGACAAGAGTCACGAAATTATGGCATTGTTTCTATTTGAATTTTCCAGTATGCTAATTTTGTCAAAATTGTTTCTTTCTTTGTTTTTGCTAACACTTGTATACATTTTTAACGTCATGTTGTGAGCTACACTTGTATAGTATTGATAAAATGTAAATATTTTGATTTGTAATATAATGGAAAAAATCTTAATGTCATGTTATAACGGGAATGCTATATTGTTTGCTATGCAATTTGCAATTCAATTTTTTTCTGCCTCTCTCTCTCTCCACCAAACATGATCACACAGTGATCACATATAAGGCAACAAAAATTGTTTTGAATTGTTGTAAAATGTATTTTCAACAATAATGTAATGTTTTTAAGGGAGAAAAGATTGCAGATTAAAAATGGGTAAAAAATAATAATAATTCTGTGTGTGCGTTAGTATGATGTATACCCGATCATTATTATAGATTTTTTTCTACATTTTCCTTCTTTCTCCCCTTCCTCCTCATCATAATCATCTTTTCGAACGTAATCAAATCTGGGTAACCATACAATTTTCGATTATCACATGATTTCAGAAGGAATTTTTCAGAGAAAATACAGGCTATTTTACAAGAAAATGTCTGTCCATCCCCTTTAAACTACGCTCTACTGCTTCATTGCTGACTTGACTATAGCATTTTTTTCCGTAAAAACGCTTTAATAATCGTAATATTATTATCATCAAAACAAGGGATACGTACACACATACATTTTTAAGTTAATATCTCGATTCTCCTCATCATTTTACGTGTGTGTAAACGCGTAAAATGCCGAGTATTTTTTTCTGATGATGATGATGATGAGAATCACAGAATGTTTATATACATATTACGATCATGTAATCATGTTCATATGTGTTGTTACTACGAATTAACGAACGGGAGAGGTTTTATTATTATTTTTTTGTAAAGATGCTTTGTTTTTTAACTGATGGCGATGGGTTTGCAGGAGACTGGCAACGAGCCGGGAACGAGTTGTTGTGTTGTTGATGCTTGTTTGATGGTCGTCTTCGTGGTGGTGGTGTTGGTGGTGGTGAGGTGCGTTTTTTATATCAGCACAAGAGAGAGAGAGAATAAAAAAACGAGTTAAGTTGAGGTGAAGAATAAGAAGAGTGAAGACTGGATTAAGGTGAAAACGTCCGAAGAAGGATGAGCTGGATGTATTGTTCTTGTTGCTGATATAATATGTAATAGGTATAAAAAAGTATAAACTCGACAGAAACAGCCATGTACTTATACATTATAAGCACTCTCTCTCTCCTCTCACAGACTCATCAAGATCATCAGTGGGAAACGCTCTTGCGCTATTATTATGATTACACGGTCAGGGATGTTGATTAACATGACGGTGTGGTGATGGTAGGTGGATTTTGAAAGAGAGAAAAAAGAACCATGTTTTTTGGGGGTTTGCATTTTTGTTACCTGATTGCTTGCTTTTGTGCCGGGTTGTCTGGCAGAGTTGATGCGGGTTTTGATGAGTGGACGACTGGGATACATATATTTTTTGAGGAGTGCTGCGTTGAACTAAATTAGGTTGGATGGATGGATGGATAGATGACGATGGAGAAGAAGAGTGAGGAGATTTTTAGTTGAGGAGAGACCTGATTGCTTGCTTTTGTGCCGGGTTGTCTGGCAGAGTTGATGCGGGTTTTGATGAGTGGACGAGTGGGATACATACATATTTTTTGAGGAGTGCTGCGTTGAACTAAATTAGGTTGGATGGATGGATGGATAGATGATGATGGAGAAGAAGAGTGAGGAGATTTTTAGTTTAGGAGAGTTTTGTTGGGATTTTATTTTTTGGGGAAAGAAAATTTTCTACTGGAGATTATTATTCTGGTCTGTACAAAATTACTAGGTGCACAGCACGAGGAAATTGTCCATTTGACACAATTATCGGGTTGACACTTTCTTGTTCACATTGAGTCATGGATGATGATACTTTGCGCTGCGGCGTAAGGTCTAGTAGTATAAATTAGGTTGGATGGATGGATGGATAGATGACGATGGAGAAGAAGAGTGAGGAGATTTTTAGTTGAGGAGAGTTTTGTTGGGATTTTATTTTTTGGGAAAAGAAAAATTTCTACTGGAAATTATTCTGGTCTGTACAAAATTACTAGGTGCGCAGCACGAGGAAATTGTCCATTTGACACAATTATCGAGTTGACACTTTCTTGTTCACATTGATTCGAGGATGATGGTACTTTGCTGCGGCGTAAGGTCTAGTAGTAGGGCTTGTCAACTTGTCATGTTTCTTCTTAATCTCGTAAAAAAGTCACACTTTTCACCCACATATTTTGATGGATTCGATTAAACACGGTGGTGTGTAGTTACGTTCAAGTGGAAGAAACTAGAGTGAGAATTGAGGAGAGAGAAGCGAGTCACCACGAAGCACCAGACAGACAGCAACAATAAAGCAGCACCACTCGGTCTAATCTTGTTATACCCTCGAGGTATGGAAGAGGAGTAGCAGCAGCGGTGACAAGATGGAGAGAGAGAAATATATGGAGTGATTGATTTTTTTCGGGAGTAATATCTTTGGTGGGGAAAAGGAGAGAATAAGAGATGGAGGGCTTGATGATGATGATCGATAATAAATAAAAATTTGAATTGGTTCGGGTAATTTTTTTGGAGTCATTTTTAAAAATCGATCAATTTAATGGGACTTTTAGCTGTTTTAATTTTCTCGATTTTGAGATTTCAAAAAAAATTACACACATTTCAATCGATCTAAAAATATTTTTATAAGATGGATTTTTTACATATTAAAAATATATTATAAAGCACACACGACTAGCATGAATCAGCGTAAAAAAATCATAAATGCATTCAATACATAATATATACGCTTCTTAAAAAATCATTGCTAGTCAGCACTCACTCAACAGCAGATAGTGCATAAAGGGTTGATGAGTCCAAGTCGAAATATCAATAGAAAAAAGCTTGTACACGAGACTCGAGAGTGCAGAGTAACGAAGACGCAGAGTTTCGTTGCTCAAATTTTAAAACCTCCGTTTTTTTTCCTTTTGCATAGTCTGTTCCTATGCTAGAAATTTATATAAGTATACGCATGTTTGAAAAATCTTTAAAAAAATCTCTGTCACTTTCCCGAGAGCATTAAAATCTATGTGTTTACCTGATTTATTCACTTTTCGTAAGATTTTGCATGCCAGCATGCAGTAGACATAAGAAAAGAGAGGAAAAAAAATATTTCCATGAACTTTGACTAGAGCAGGAGCTACACGGATACGGAGAGTAGGGGGTAAACATACAAGCATGTACATTTTAAACATTGTCATGTACATACGAAACATAGTTGGGTACATACAAACATGCATAGTGGTGGTGGTGGTACCTGTTCAAAAAAGCTGAATAGCTTTTGAAGATGAGCAGCAGCAGCAGCAAAAAGTCAGGTATTCCTGCATATAACTTATCATCATTGTAATAAACGCGTCGTAATATAATTCCCTGGAAAAAAGCCACAGTCCCCTAGCTAGCTTTGCTACATAATCCATGCACATGCATACAGCAACGTCAAGAGATAAAACCAATTGTGTTGATGATGATGATGATGAGCACAGGTATGAAACACCACCATCATAACCACCTATCCTACCTGTTCTCCATCATCATCAAAAACTTTAAAGTTTTCTTTGTTGTGTACACACACAGCTTATATTAGCTTTTTTTCGTCTTCTCCACTTCTACCTGTTGCAACGTACATTTTCCATGCATATAATCCATGTTCACGTTAAACTAAAGGAATGCGTGTGTATAAAAAAAGATGAGTTTTTTTGTCAGAAATTTTTCGTTTGTCCATTTTGTACATACACCTGTTTGAAATATTCCTGTCTCTAGTTGTAAGCGTTCCTCCAACATTGCATGGATTATAGTGGATAAACGCATAATATTATTATATATTTTTTTCAGTTTTATTGTGGTAGTGTTAGGGGTAGTTTACTTGTTTATCATGTGTACTGGTTTTAATTGTAAATTTAAAATTAAACAGGCATTTTTAACATTTCACAATGCAACGCAATTATCGCCAGCTTGTGTTTCCAAAGATAACCTATAGATAAGTGTGTGTATGTGGGATTTATTCAATAAACAATGGCCACAACGCTATCAGCAGCACCTCAGCAGAGAGTCTCGTCCCCACCTCCCCTCCAGCAGAACAACACACCACCACCTCATACAACAGTATTAGCAACGATGAGTCCTCTCAACACTAACGAATCTTCGCCTCTAATGGGTAGTTCCATTAAGGACGAGTTGCCAAGCTCGTCAGTTAACGAGACGCATCATCATCAGCAGCAAAGTCCTCACCATGAGCAGTGTAGTCCTCATCATCATTTGTCCTCACCACATCATAACCCACCTATGACACCTGGACCACCACCTCAACAACAGCAGCAACAACAGACAATTCATCCCCACCAAACAATACATGCCATTCAGATAGTTGACTCGACGACATCGGGTTATGCTACAGTTTCCAGTTCAGACTTGATAAGTGCTGCGGGGGGCTCCCCGCAGCAGATCATTCTGAACGGGAATGGAACTGCGACAGTTACAGTTTCTGGTACACCTGTTGTTGTCAGCTCCGCAGCGCTAGCGAACGCTGTCATGAGCGGGGCTGTGACTACCAGTGTTGTTGACAGTGGGGGTGGGGGAATGATTCCAGAAGGGAGTATCGTGCTCATGAGTATTGTGCCAAATAAAACAAGGGATAGAGGATGATGGGGTTTGTGTCTCCGCCATGGACACTGACGGGGAGGCATTGCACCCCAGAAAAGTTGGAATTCTTAACGGCAGTGCTGGTGGTGTTACTGGGAATGAGCACGTTGCCTTCCTAATTCAGCAACAGGAGCAGGAGGAAAGGGAGTTGCAGAGACAACAAGGAAGAGCCATTGTAGGCGACGATGACGAGGAGGAAATGAACGGTGGTGGTGGAGGAGGGAGGGATAATGGGGATGATGAGGAGATGGAACATGTACGGTGGTGATAATAACGGCAGTGCTGGAGGTGTCACTGGGAATGAGCACGTTGCCTTTCTAATTCAGCAACAGGAGCAGGAGGAAAGGGAATTGCAGAGACAGCAAGGAAGAGCCATTGTAGGGGACGATGACGAGGAGGAAATGAACGGTGGTGGTGGAGGCGGGAGGGATAATGGGGATGATGAGGAGATGGAACATGTACGGTGGTGATACTGATTTTTTTTTCGCTTGTTTTATTTTCATGTTAAGTCTAGTGTAATTTTAGTCGTCTTCGTCGTCGTCGTGCTCCTGTTGTTGTTTGTGTATTCTGGTTTTAGGGCATTTACGATTGTCTGGGATTTTATGTTTTTTGGGTATATCCCAGTTGGCTTTGGGCTAAGAAGCGTACATTCATTTTTGTTATGCGTTGGTTTTTTTTTCTTCGTCTTCATTCTCTACTTCGTGTGGAGATTGTAATCTCTTAGCTGCTGCAGGTATGGAGGTAGTTGCTGAGTGTGGATAAGGTATGCTGTATATAAATGGGGTTCTTTCTAAAGCGTATTCCCATTATACACAACAACAACAGCAACGTTTATATAGCATGGGTATTATTTTAGTTTGCCGTATATCATTGTAGGATACTCTGTACCTCATAACACCACACGAAAAGAAGAACGAGAGAAGAAAAAAACTTTTCTTCTTCTTCTCTGCATAGAGTAGCAAGTTATATAACTCTGCGCTGCTGCTCCTACTGCTGCTTCTGCTGTGTTTTGTAGAGAATAAAGTGTTTTTCTTGGACACTTTTTTCCTTCTCTCTGTTGAGTCTTGACTCAACTCTCTGTTCCATCATCGCACAACCAACACGTTCTATAAATAAGAATGTGTGTTTTTTATACGCTTTCGTCTACTGCATTGTGCTTTTAAATGACTTTTTTTGTTTGTACGATCGCTTGATGAGTTACGACGAGAAGTTATATAAAAAAAAGTTTTTTACATTCTTTGTTCGTCGGACGGAGGAAGATGGGTAGTAGTAAGTAATAAGAAGGACATATATAAACGTGATTATTTGGGGAGATGTATGCTAATGAGCGGGTGTGGGAATTCTTTTTATGGGCATTGTTTCTTGGAATAACGTTGAGTAATGTGTAAGTAAACTTATTTGTCACTGTTACTTGCAATCATTCCTGAACCTTTTCAAAACTTAACGTAACGCGTTACAAAAACACCGAATTTTATAGTCCAACTTTTATTTGGTTGTTTTTTTGCGTAGAAATTCCATCCCCGATTCCATCCAGGTATATATAGCATACACTGGACATTATTAGATTTTTATTATTAAAATATTATCCTCCTGATGAATCCCCTCGTATGCAAAGCTTTTAAATGAGAATCTCTATTATTATTATTTTCTTAAACAACGCGAATGGGTAGTAAGTAATAAGGAGGACATATATAAACGTGATTATTTGGGGAGATGTATGCTAATGAGCGGGTGTGGGAATTCTTTTTATGGGCATTGTTTCTTGGAAGAACGTTGAGTAATGTGCAAGTAAACTTATTCGTCACTGTTACTTGCAATCATTCCTGAACCTTTTCAAAACTTTAACGTAACGCGTTAATAAAAAACCGAATTTTCTACTCGCATTTTCGTTTTTTCGCACAGAAATTCCATCCCCGATTCCATCCAGGTATATATTTATAGCATACTGGACATTATTAGATTTTTATTATTAAAATATTATCCTCCTGATGAACCTCCTCGTATGCAAGGCTTTTAAATGAAAAACTCTATTATTATTATTTTCTTAAACAACGCGATTGATTAAACTGACATCATCGTATTCTCAGCATCACGTCACTTCAATCTCATCATCATCACTTTTGTTCATCATTTTCTTCTTCTTCTGCTGCTGCTGCGATAGAGTTCATTGCTATTTTTTGTTTGCTCTTCTTCGGCATCATTGCATATATTATTATTATTTTCTTAAACAACGCGATTGATTAAACTGACATCATCGTATTCTCAGCATCACGTCACTTCAATCTCATCATCATCACTTTTGTTCATCATTTTCTTCTTCTGCTGCTGCGATAGAGTTCATTGCTATTTTTTGTTTGCTCTTCTTCGGCATCATTGCATTCAACGTTCATCGTGTGTTTATACACGTCCCTCTCTGTCAAGTCAAGTGAGATGCTGGTAGTACAACGTCTATAAAACTACACAAAGATGATGACGATGAGCATCATCAAGAAAGAGAGTCTCTTCTGCTATATAGCAGCCGTTTAGCATAAAAGCTTATTATTAAGAAATGAGAAACAGGACATCGACACAGCAAACTACAACGTTCTCTCTGTTTGTTTAGTGTGTGGTTACTTTTAAACGGAATTATCAACAAATGTGCTAGGAAAATTAGTCATTTTCACACACACGCAAATTGACATTGCCGAGAGGTTAATTAAGCTTATTATTAATATATAGGGTTTTGATGCGTATACGCGTATATGCTTCTGTTCGTGTAAAACACACACAGTAGCAGAAATCATGGGCTATTAATAAACAAGCTTTCCACCACCGCGCTACACACATCATCATCAGATTCTCTCGTAAATAAAAAAATTTGAAAATCATGTTACTTCATCCTGATGATGATGATGATGTTGACAGCCCTATTCTAATTCAGGTTTATTGGAATGTTTGTCGCTTTTCCATGTCTGATAAACGTATTATTATTATTACTATTACAAAATGATGATGAGGTATGATGAACCCTCCT
>JAANSP010004412.1:0-10220 GCA_036850745.1 Homidia socia
GTTAAATTTACTGCACACACCTGTTGAAGTCATCTCCATCTATGCCATGCGGTTGACAGACAGCCGTGTTAAAACCAATCCATTGATCTCTGTCCCGCCGGGATTGTTCATGGCCCATGCATAAAGTATGGCCAAGTTCATGAACCATCACTCCTGCACTGACGCAACTGCCTCCGAACTTTGCAAATTGGCCTCCATTATTCTTCGGGAATTTCAAAAATATGCATATGTTTTGATGTTTTTACTGCAGTTGTTCCATAATAATAATTTGAGAATTGAATGGAATGAAATCACTTTACTAACCATGCAGAGATGTGCAACGCCACATGTGTTGGGGTCATGAAGAATGTCAACCCAGGATCTGTGATGATTTTGTTTTGGAACGAATCGAATGCAGGTATTTTCATGGTACGCTTGAAATGCCAGCGCTACTTGACGCCGTTGGTTGTCGTCAAATGTTGGGTCAAGTGTGTAGGGCACCTGTGCATTTGTCCAGAGACGAGGTCCAAAACCCGGTCTCGTTTGAGGGAAATTCTGAAAAGCACAAAAAATACGTCAGGTTTAAGGTTAGCACACCAGCACTGAACAAGTTTAAATGTATAATTTTTGGTGTACCGTTTCTTCTTCCTTTGTTGGCAAATTTAATGTTTCATTACTAATTGGAATGGATTTTCCACGAACTGCAGCGAATTCCGCCTCAGTAATAAAAGTTGGGCCTTCTGCAAATGAAACAATTTTCAAAAAATTCACAATCATAATTGTCCTCTAAATAATTATTTTTGCGGGGATTAAATAGTATGGCAATAATACCAGCAACAGTTGCAGCTGAATGAAATGCCAGCCCAATGATGATAATTGCCAACATTTTAGTATAAAAAGATTTCTAGAAGAATTGATGATAGCTTGTTCTGGATAGAACTATTACTGACCCCGGCACATTTTGATCTTTTATATTGTATATTTTCAATTATTGATTCGGAGTAAACATTAAACAATGAGCTCACGAATATGGTAAAATGTACATCTGCTAATTAATATCTACTGCATAAAAATACTAAATATCAAAAAAAGGAAAAATATTTTTACCACAAAACTGTTTTTAATAGCAATAATTATTTTAATTTATATTTAAATAAAGTTGTGACAGCTGACGGGGAACCTATTGAATGGTTATTTCTTACGTTTTCGGAATATATGCTTAGGAGTCAGAAATGGGAACTGGACAAAATGGTTTTAAAAGTTTTCAATGGGGGCACTTGTACCTCAGATTTATAGATTTATGGTCAAAATGGTTAAAAATCAGCAACTTATACCCAATTATTGAATATTTTAGGAAAAAGTCTCATTGTGCCCCAGCAAATCATAAAAACCGTTAAAACCCCTAAACCCGTATCAGTGACCTTTTTACTTTAAAACCACCATTTTGCCATCCCTGCTCAACAACATAGACGACGAGTAACCAGCAGAGTCATAACAATTAATTATTTTTTAGCATATGCTTATTTATATTGCAACCACTGAATTATTCATCGTTTTCATTTGATGGATTGATGTGGTAATGCCAGGGATGCATGGAAAAATTATGTTATAAATTTTGTTACAAAAAATTAATGATTTTTTTCAATGTCATCTGCTCAACTTTTTGTAATACGCGTGTATAATTTATTATTTCTAGTTCAATGACAACAACAGATGGTTTACGAACAACTTAAAGTGAATTCCGGGTAAAATAAAATGATTGTTTTTTTTAATTTTTGATTCTTTACTTTACTGGATGAGCACATACGAACCAATAGCATGGGTAGCATATTTATTACAACTTTAAACCAATAAAGGACACGAACTGAGAATGAAACGCCGATCTTTATTGTGCCAAGTGCGTCAAGTTTATCAAATAAATATTGAAAAATTCTGTTTCCTTAAGAAGCTTACTACAAATTAGATACGACGGATCTGACGACACGGGTTTCGATTTTTTAGCTTTAGGTGCAATTTTTCTTGCTTCGATGGAAAAATAATGAAGAAAACAGACTCACGAAACTTAAAATTCAAAATATATGATTTAAATAAATATCGATTTTGACTAAATTTATCTAGTTTTATTGCGTATTTACTGTAATCTGCCTTATATTTTACAAACTAATTTAATAATAAATTGCATTTGTCAATTTTTATGTACATGGTATGAAAATTGAATCTTGTGCTCTTGAAGGTGCTTTAATTTCGGCAACGAACTAGTAAGATTTTTACATTCTGTAAGCGTGAGGCGGCTAAGTTTGCATTAAAATTTGACATCCACACAAACGGCTTTCCAACGTGCAATAAACAATTTAAAAATCTCTTGAAGGCGAGTGTTATCCAGATCAAGAGCTTCTTCCAGTTTTCTCCGACAAAGAATGCAGTTGACGCGGATACACCGATCAGCCACAAGAGAAATATGATGAGTATGTTGCCCTGAATCGATGCAGGCTCTGGTTTTGGTGTGTCCTGTACGTTTACCGTTGTTAACTGCCACACCAATTTCGGAAGCCATTCAATTGTTCCAGATTGTTGCAAAAATCGAATTCTGTTGAGAATCAGAGGAGGGAACAGCTCAGTAAGAGTAATTGCTATTCCAGCTTTATTGTATACCTCAGATCCAACTGAAATAAACTTGGCTCCCCGTGAGGTGGCGTATTCGGCGTACTGCTGGCACATTATTTCTGGAAGAATAATTGCTGATTTGGTGCAAGACACAAGATCTTTTTTGTACCATTTTTGCTCTCTTTCAAAAAACAAAGAGCTTAGTTTATCCCTTAAACTTCGCTGAAAAGTTCCGTAAGTATCACTAATAAGTAAGCGTGGATATGAAAAATTATATAACCCGATTTGAATGAGTGGAGCAAGCGTTTCAACGAAATCTTTCATCTGAATCAAGACATTTGGATGATGCGTTGAAATAATTGCAAGCTGCTTCAATGAAGTAAATTCCGTAAAATTTAGTTCTACGTCGCGGTTATCCGTTTTGTCTAAAATTTCGGTTCTGGCGTGAAACCAGGAGAAGTAGCCGCACTTAAGTCGAGAATTATTATAGCAAACATCGGATGTCCAAAGCTGGTGTCTCTCAACTTGAATTTTGCCGTAGTACAAGTCCCAGTAATATTCGAAAAAAATTTGAAAATAGTCAATTCTGCTGTAAATTGTTTCGTTGCATATCAACAACTTATCTGTTTCATCCAGCAACTTCTTCATCATCATCATCATCATCCAACCTATTGACCACCTGGCCTTTACAACAACTTCTTCTTCTTCTTCTCACAAACAAGTTCACACACTCTTATAAATTCTCATGTATGCTCTGCCACACAATGTTGCTCTTTTAATGTTAATAATTTCTTATGTAAAATTATCATTGCACCTTATAAAATATATATTTTCTACTTACTTGTATTCATGATTATTATTTCTTCTAATTGTATGAATTTGTATGTGCACTTCAGTTGCACAGAAACCTTTGATTATTAAACATATTAAATTGGCTTCTCTGTAAAATCCCGCTTATTAAATATCATTTTATTTGCTCATAACAATAATTGTTACCACCGGTAAAAACCGACGTAACAGAATTAAGAGTCATCGGCTTGTTACGAGCTGAACATATTTTTTTCATTCCGGGGACTGGTAGTACTCAGCATCGTATTTAAATTTGCCAAAATATTAAGAAATATAGTCGTAATCTATGTGCAACAAAGTTCCGAATACATTATGGTTCCAAAATAAACTTCTTATCGACAAAATCCTAAAAAAGTTCATAAATATTTGATTTCGGTATGGTTCCTTTATTGAGTTGAGTAACAGCGAATCAATACTTTCATAATCATTATGCTGATAACTAGGGGTTTTTTCTGTTGAGTAAACAGCAGTAATATAACCACATTTACCAGCGGTCAAAAATGGGTTTGACCGTTTTAATTAGGTATGGCGCTTAAATTGGAAGAATTTACAACAATCCACATTGTAAACAACACAGTATCCTCATTAAGTTAATGTTTTGAGCGGTCGTCTCACTCCACCCTAAAACATTTTTTTTAAATGTAATATGATTCCCATTACCAGTCAAAAATACTTGAAATTCAGGCAGGTGGCTTTTTTACTAAAAACCGCGGATTTGACATTCATGAATGACATGGAAGCATAAAATTCTGATAAGTATAAAATAAAAATAAAATTTGATACTTTTTGACAAAATCTGATAAATTCGACTATTTTTGGATTTTTCCATGCGCTATTATATTATGTATCCTGCATAACATCACGTGCTGAAAACGTGCATAAAACAATATCATTAGTTATAAAATATATATATAATCGTTGGTACACGTGTATGAATCCAAATCAAGTACTTAAACAAAAGCCAATATTTTTAGCTCTTGTCAAAACTTACTGCTTTTATACTTTTAGAAGGTATTCTTTAAAGTGATTTCCTTTCTGCAGAACTGGGCTTAAACTGACACAACAGGAAAGTGTTCGGCGTCATTGAAATAAATTAATTGAAGCTTTCTAGTTCCGCTGAAAATGCTTACGGAGCGCATAAAACGAGATATTTGCAAAAGACTTGGTCCCGCAGCAAAGTATACTTTTACGGTTGGATTTTACTGGAGCAAGGACAGATTTGTTTCAACGTCCACCTATTTTTTCCTAATATGGTCCAGTACATACTACGTTGGTCATGTTGCTCAAATATCTTTGATATCGTTCTTGTATCAACTAGCATTTGTTGAAACAATCCCAGATGAAGATACCTATTTTGTGTCTGAAAAGAGGAACAATCTGCTAATTTGCATTACAGGAGTTCTTTTCTGGACACTTATAACTGTATTAATGTCTGCTGGTTCATTGTGCATAGATAAGAGAGAAGATATGGCGGCTGCATTCAACCATATATTCACGATGGACGCTCTCCTGAAAACCAAACTGAAACAAAGGGGTCGTGTCATCGAAGAGAAAAGTGACTTTGACTACCTAATACGAGCACTTTGCATCCTACCTTTGGCGATTCCCCTGGTATTTGTAATATCCTTTTTCCATCCACTGGATCCCCTTCATAACTTATTTACCAATTTACTGGAGTTTCCAGTTGAAGCATCTCTACCAACTGCGATATTTGTAGTAGCAATTGTGTTGGGTAACAACATTCAGGTTGGCTTGGGGGTTACTATGATTCTACTCTTTTTAGCAAGTATCACCACCTGTCTCTACTTTTTGGATGTTATACAACCAATTGGAAACCCACAGCAGATACCAAAAAGGTGTCATGGAAAAAATCATCGGTTTCGTACAGCAAAGTTTGGTCAAATGGATGAGGACATGATTATTACAATCTACCGATCTCTCCAGGTGATGGTGGCCAGTTGTGACTCGATATTGTCCTTAAAACGAGTTTCCTACCATATTGCTGCAATTCTTGTTATAAATCTTATGGCGGCTTTTGCACTGATCCGCTACAGTCCGCAGATACTCGCTGAAGGCACGGCAATGTCATTCTCTTTTCTCTGGGTTCTTAATCTGCTGTTTCGGTCTAAGCGTGTTCATGATGTTTATTCAATGTCTCCTGCTGGATCGTGTGGACAACAAATGGAAGAGTGTACGCAATGCAATTATCAAGACGACAGGAAGAAATACAGCTATTCACAAAAAGGCGAGGTCATTCCGATCGGTGTCAATACACACAGGAGGGGCGTACTTTAACATGAATAAAAGCACATTTCTGGAATGGTGCAATAAGGCTGTTGACCAGCTTGTTAATCTGCTGGTCAGCTTCTAAAAATTCAAAAAAAATTTGAAAGTGAGGTAGTATTAGCGCACACGACTAATCCCATAATTGTAGTTAAGACAAAATTAGTTATACGCAAGAAACTACATTAGTGAAGTTGACGAAAAATTTTAGTACATCTGGATACAACAACGTATGCTCAGTCCGAATATTAATTTTAATGATGATGCTTTTTGTACCTGCATCGACACTATTTCTAAATTCCTCATGCTTTCGTATTGCCGCAACGCAAATTCAAAGTATTATAGTATGCAGCATTTTTGAAAATCTATTTTAAGATAAAAAAGAATTGTATTTTGTCGATATGCCATATAACAAAAACATAATATTACGTATGCTTAAATACATGCACTTATCAAAGCCACATGAAGAAGTTTGCTATTTTGACTTGAAACCATACAATAAATTGATTGCAAAATAATTTTGAACTTATACCCAAACAAGATAGCATCATTCACTTCTAGATTTTAGAAAGCACAATATGTGCACAACGAACATTAAGAATATTTCAAAATCTTAAATTAAATATAGCATTTATATAAGTTGTTTTTATGTCCTTTCTGCTTATTTCAAGCTTCGTTGCTTGAACAATAAACATATTTATCATTTATCCATCCAATTCATTTATGCACTAAAGTCATAATATATGCAAAAAGAAAACATAGTTTGATAAAAACATTATTTATTTTAAGGAGTTTGATAAATTTCTTTAGTCCCTTGTGATTGTGAATGCTTTCATCAGGTATGACTTTAATTTATTATGGGCCTTTAAAATTCTTATATAATAGTTAATACTCAGATTCAATTTATTTTTCAAGCTTTGCGACAAAAGAAATACAGCACAGAACAATCGTACAAACTTTTTGACTCTTCACTTTTCTTTAGTCTTAAAGTTAGCAATCGCTGCCTACTCGGTTATTTGTAAATAAATTGCTGCCAAAAAAGGTGTACGAAATTCTATTTCTAGATATTTCCATTCTAATTTACTTGCTGATTCTGATATAGCTTGACCACAATGCTTACAGAGCGTATAAAGCAAGATATTTCTTTAAGATTGGGTTCCGTGGTAAAATATTCTTTTTCAAGT
Source organism: Homidia socia (assembly GCA_036850745.1). Taxonomy (NCBI): domain Eukaryota; kingdom Metazoa; phylum Arthropoda; class Collembola; order Entomobryomorpha; family Entomobryidae; genus Homidia; species Homidia socia. Next base: position 6,900 of record JAANSP010004412.1, read on the forward strand.
GGATTTTACTGGAATAAGATAAAGGGTCAATTTGTTATCACGACATCCTTTTTCTTCCTGCCATGGGCGAGCACTTACTACATTGGTCATGTTGCTCAAGTAGCACTAATATCATTCCTGTATCAGATTGCCTTAGGCAAAACCATCCCAGATAAAGACAATGCTTCGTTGGGAAACCAAAGGAATAATCTATTGATTTGCACAACCGGAGTTCTATTTTGGACAATTTTGACGGGAATAATGTCTGTCGGCTCATTAAGCGTAGAAAAAAGAGAAGACATTGCGACTGCTTTCAACCATGTCTTCACACTGGACAAGCACCTGAAAACAAAGCTGAAGCAGCGGGGTCGAATCATTGAAGAGAAAAGGAATTTCGAATTTCTGGTTCGAGCGATCTGCACTCTACCTTTGGCAATCCCATTGGTGTTTGCCATGTCCTTCTTCCACCCATTGGACCCCGTTCATAATATGTTTACAAATCTACTTGAACTTCCTGTCGAAGCTTCTGTAGCAGTTGTAGCATTTGTAACGGCACTGGTGGTAGGTGTTAACATTTTGGCTGGTTTGGTGATAAGTCTGATTCTACTCCTGTTGATATGCATAATTACATGTCTCTACTATTTGGATGCAATACATCCGATTGAAAACCAAGAGCGGATGCGTAATTGTAGCCCCGGAAGAAGTCATCGGTTCCGTACAGCAAAGTTGGGTCACCTAAATGAAGAAATGATCGTCGCAATCTATCGATCTCTGCAAGCAATGGTGACCAGTTGTGACTTGATACTTTCAACAAAGCGGGTTTCGTATCATTTTGCTGCAGTTCTTGTAGTAAATTTGATGGCAGCTTTCGCACTGATCCGGTATAGTCCACAGCTACTAGCTGATGGCACTGCAATGTCCTTATCTTTCCTTTTGATTCTAGTGTGCTGCTTCGGCCTAAGTGTGTTCATCATGTGGATCCACTGTCACCTTCTGGACCGCTTGGACAACAAATGGAAAAGTGTGCGCAATGCGGTTGTCAATATGACAGGAAGAAATACAGCGATTCACAAAACGGCAAAGTCATTCCGCTCGGTGACATTGCATACTGGAGGGGCGTACTTCAACATAAATAACAGCACATTTCTGGAATGGTGCAACATGGCCGTTGATCAGCTTGTTAATTTACTGGTCAGCTTCTAGAAAAGAACCCGTGCTGTCGTACAATATGACGTTTAGCTTGTAAGATAAGCCTTTTAGAGAGTAGAAGCATTAGTTATTGAAGGTGCACCACATTAAAATGATAAAAATTTCATATTGCTTAACTAATAAGAATTTAAGTCATTTAAAATAAAGTTGTTTAAAAAATAGCTCAAATTAAATGGAATTTTTGAAATTTTTTTATATTACCAACCAATTTAAAAGTTTATTATTGATTGCATCGTAAATATGTACAAATATCTGTTTACACAGCAGCTTAGTCGCAAACATTCCGCAGTACAAAATGCGTATAATTTAGTAGCATGTTTGGTAAAAATCAAAACGGCATTAGTTTATTATAATATTTACACTGTTATAAAATTTAAAAGTGTCTAAAATTTTTGAAATTTCTTGTGACTATAGTGGTAACTTACTCATTTTAAAATCAATCTACGATTACTAAAGTTTGCTTTTCTTAAATAATAAAAACAATTCAATCGGAATAGTGCAAAAGGAATTTTATTCCAAAATTTCTTTTATTATTTAGGCATCAAAGTCACATTCAATACAAAATATAAACAAAGTATACATTACATTTAACGATATAATTTTGTATTGCAATACTACTAATTTTCTTTACGAACGCCACCTCTCTCTATAATATAATCAATCCAATTTTTGGGTTTATTATCGTACACCGCCCAATCCAGAAGCGTCCTCCCAAACGTACCAGGTACGTTAATGTCTGTTCCATGCTAGTGAAACCAGTAATGTTGACATTTACTCCATGAGCCAACAACGTATCAACAGTTTCCTTAAAGTTATGCTTGGTAATCCCGATTTTGTGAATTGGCATTTCTCCATATTTATTTTTTGCATGAATGTCGGCTCCCGTTGCGATCAAATAGTTGATGGCATCTGTATTACCACCCTTAACTGCTAAATGAAGCAGTGACATCGCATGTTCATCTTTCCATGATAAATCCCCTCCTCGACTAACAATGAACTCAATGTCACTCTTGCATCGTCCCTGCAATACGGCCGAATCCAAAAGGGCCCCGCTCCATGTGCCAAAAGTATTTTCAAAGATTCCCTAAAGTTCCCTTCTGTAAGCCGGAGCATGTGAATTCCCTATTTTTATTTTTTGAATGTACACTCCCACCATTGGCCAAAACATACTTAATGGAATCTAGATTTCCACCCTGAGCAGCAAAATGCAACATTGCGGAGCCGTGCTTATCTTTCCATGACAAATCCCCACCTCTTTGAACAATGTACTTTAGGTCATCTTTGGATCTTCTGTGCATTGCTGCTAAACAAAGAGGTGTTCTTACATCCTTGTCCGTTGCATCTACTTCTTCCCCATTTTCCAGAAGAGTAAATAAAATTTCTTTCACTTTTTGCTTGGCATAACAAATTTTGTGAATTAGCAGTTGGCCTAAATTGTCAAATGAATGAATGCTGGCGCCTACCTCAATGAAATATTTTAGAGCTTCAAGATTCCCAGACTCCACAGCCAGATGGATAACCGTTCGGCAATCAGAGTCTTCCCCGTGCCAATCCCCTCCATGTTGAACTAGATGCTTTAATTTGTCTAAAGGATTTTCATTTAAAATTGCCTGAAAATTTTAAAATTTAAAATGTCCCATTTAATCGTTTTGGAGTACTTACAAACATTTCCGAATGAATATAATCTAAAAAATACACGTTCATGATTACAATTTGTGTTACTTTGTGTTTTATGGGCATGAGTAAGAGACTGATAAACAACATACTTAAGTGCAAGTGCTTGTAGATATTTGAATCAGTCATGTAGTTCATGATGATGATAATGGGATTTATGTTATTTTATAAATGAAAACTTAAGCCACACTGTTGCCCCCTTCGACAGCAAAATAAATAATGGTAAATGGGCAACAAAGCAGATATGAAGGACCAGTCCCTGGCTGGGACACTTAAGAATTCCTGTCGGCAAAGGAATCTTATGCAACAAATAACTAACGGCAAATTGTCAGTTTTTAATATTTTATTATCAAATAAATAACCTGCAGTTGACTTCACAAGTTATTTCTTGGAGAGTTGTTGTAAGCAACAATCCGTATAACTAAATATCATGACTTTCACAATTTTACACTGGTTTTT
>JAANSP010004413.1:0-10220 GCA_036850745.1 Homidia socia
AGAAGGTAAGCAGGAATTTTTCACCCTGTAATTTTTTCTATTGATTTATTATACGTCTTTATGATGGAAGTTGTAATGTTGTTTTCCGTAAACAATAACTCAGCTTACCTGTACCCATCTAATCCATCAATCAAATAAACTAGACACAAATTGTTTTTTACACTGGAGGTGCTAAAATAAAAATACCTATATTTGTCTAAGTGAAGTTTAGCTAAATAGTTGCAACCTGAAACAGCAACGGCTTCCTTCTCATTTGGATTATCTTTACCTTACTCGCATAACTCATCAGAAAAAGTAATTGCACTAGCAGAGCAGTACTTGCGTCAAAATAGTCTCAGCTAAAATTAGAATGGGAGAAACGAAACACGAACGGCAATTAAGATCCTTATCATAGGTTCATTTAGATACGAGATCTCAATGACATGCTGGAACATTAAAGTAAAAAAATGATAAAACAAGGTCTGCATATGGCCACGTCTTTACTTTTCTACCTTCAGAAAATTTTACTGTTTTCCCGAAGGATTTCAGAAGAAATTTCGAAATTACAGCCCATCATTATTTCTGAAACAGAGTACCTGGAAGAGTGTGATTTTCCATTGTAATTTACTTGCGTTATTCTTAAAGTAGGGAAAACTGTAGTTTCGCTTGTCGAGCCCAAATATTAAAGCAGTTATGGTATTTCCACCAGCACAGACATGACACGGACATGACCTTTACCTGACGCAATAATAAAATGCAATTTAATCAAATCATTTTTGTGTTCCTTCGTCCATCACAAAATGCAACCAATTCAACACGAGATGGGTAGTACGTAGCGTGGTAGCATGAAATATGAAATGCATGGTACAGAAACGGCAACGGCATTTACTGGTGGTGTTACATCATACTGTTTCTGCTACATATTATTACTATTATTTGACTTAATAAAAAATAGAATAATTTATACTACTTACACGCAACCTTATTGTGTTTTTGAGGACATGACCTTTACCTGCAGCAATAATAAAATGCAATTTAATCAAATCATTTTTGTGTTCCTTCGTCCATCACAAATAAATGCAACCAATTCAACACGTGATGGGTAGTACGTAGCGTGATATGAAATGCATGGTACAGAGTACAGAAACGGCAACGGCGTTTACTGGTGGTGTTACATCATACTGTTTCTGCTACATATTATTACTATTATTTGACTTAATAAAAAATGGAATAATTTATATTACTTACACGCAACCTTATTGTGTTTTTGAAAAATAATATGCTTTTTCTTAGAATGATGATTACTAGTATTTTGGGCATTTGTTCTCTTTAATAAATAATAAAGAAAAATAATATGCTTTTTCTTAGAATGATGATTACTAGTATTTTGGGCATTTGTTCTCTTTAATAAATAATTATTATAAGCAGAAATTCCTTGCCTTGGTCTATCGATTAAATTAAGTACAGTGTTCATTGTTGGTATATTTAAATGGTTAAATGAACTTGCACTATCCACAAAGACAAGGTAAATAATAACATGTCGTGCACAATTGGAGCAAGTTTTTATTTTTGTGCATTTTTCGTCTGAAGCAATGTAAATGAGGGAAATGACGTTCTGTTGTACTTTTTTAGTTGATTCGCGCTCCCACTATTTTTATTTGTCTCCAGTGCATAAAATTGTCCGTCTTCTCACACATTTTTATATAAAGTTAATTCTGTCTAATTTTTTGAAGAATAGAATGGGCTTATAAAATTCTAATGAGCTCTACACTATCCACAAAGACAAGGTAAATAATAACATGTCGTGCACAATTGGAGCAAGTTTTTATTTTTGTGCATTTTTCGTCTGAAGCAATGTAAATGAGGGAAATGACGTCCTGTTGTACTTTTCTAGCTGATTCGCTCTCCCACCATTTTTATTTGTCTCCAGTGCATAAAATTGTCCGTCTTCTCACACATTTTTATATAAAGTTAATTCTGTCTAGTCTTTTGAAGAATAGAATAGAATTGGCTTATAAAATTCTAACGAGCTCTCCACCTTGTTATATTGTACAATCGTAGAATTAATGTACACAGAAGATAAATACATGAGTAACATGAGACACTCGCACCTTGTCATTGGTCATTGAGCTAAAACAATAATGATTGATAGCAGTTATAAAAGACATATGTACCAAATACGGCTTAAGAATCACTTAAATCCGCTAACAAGAATAAAGGGCCTTTTTAACCAATAGGGTTTGCCACCCACGCTGAATTAGCACTTGATACCATCATAATAAAACACTGTAATAACATCAATAGCAAAGAACATTAGCATAAAAATGCCATTTTTCTTGATAAAATTACATGATTTTTTTATATTTTTAAGCTTTTCAGCAAACCTGCACTAATTAAAGAGAATATACACATGTGCTTACCTATATTTATGGCGTGCATCAATTTAATAACCATTTTATTAGTGTAAAAATATATCTGTCTGTATCTCTCTCTCTCTCTCTGTTTATGTCAGACTTGCCTCCCTGCAAATAGTGCACTTGTTTTTTTATTATTATGCTGCACATCACATATAATAAATAATCATAAAACTGCAATCAGGTTTACTGTAGTGGGGAGGAGGAGAAGGTGTATAATATATTATTATGATGGCAATGAAGCTTTTAATTTGCATTGATGCAATGATGCCTGCATAGGCATTTAACTAGAGATTATGATGATGGTACTAGTAAACCAGTTTATCTTTGAGGTGAGGTTGTGAATGATGTGCAGTTTTAATGTTGAATATACAATAACTGTTAACTAATGACCATTCATAATTGGATGATCAGTGCATAATTAGAAAATAGTTTATAATGATAAATAGTTACATGGTCTTGCAAACAATAGTGCAGTTATTTAAAGCGTTTCTCATTTTGTCACAATAATTATTAGTACATTTTTTGCATACAAACCACAAATTATGAATGAACCTTAAACCTAAAATCAACTTAAAGCTTTAGTACCATGCAGTGTTACTGGGTTAAAAAATGACTAATTTTATTGCTTGCTTCTTGCTTTACACAAGTTATTTGGTCGTACAAATATGTGCACAAGGTCTCTCATCATTATCATTCCATCTTTCTCCTTTCACAAAAAAAGCTTGCTACCAGGCAGGCAGAAAATGATGACGCAGGTGCCATTCTTTTGCTAAATGACGCTTATCGCCATAATAGATTAGATCGGTGATCTTATGTCGTCGTGGTTTGTTTACCACCTGTAAATATATTCTGCAACAGGTGTAAAATATGAGAAATACAGAATTATAGTAGTGCTTATTGTTCATTATTACTGATGAACAATAAAATACGATGTGAAATGATATGAAACCATTCAATAATGTGCTCATTGTTACTACTGCTGTTGTTTGACGAGAGTCAAAATCATATAAATTTTATTGATGGGAGAAGATGCCAAAGGAATGGAAAGATGAAACAAATTTTTTAGTAGTCAGCTTCAATTTATTGTGCTCATTCATTGTTCACATATTTTACAAAAAAAACATTTTATGTGGCATTAATTGCAGCAAATGAACTGCAGTTTAGTAATTATTATGCATTTATTTTTTTCCAAAAGTAAGTACATGATCGTTCAAGCTGTGATTGATATTTAAGAGCTGGTTTGATGACAGTTTCTAATTACAACTTTTAGGAACTGCAGAAAATACGGTGTCAATAATAATAAAGCGGTAGAAGTTGGCAAGAAGCTTTAATTTTGCTGAATTATAGTTTTTGCAAAATTTAAGAAGATGGAAAGGAGAGTAATTATGTAACGCAAATAATACCACAAGAAATATTCTCAGTATCAACTACAATCAGCAAGAAGTTTGTTTCATGTTTTATCTCGATTCTTAAATATGCCTAAGTTTTTTCGTAAAAATGAAGCAAACTATTTAGTTAATTAATAAAAATGCATTTTTATGATTATTACGTGATGAAGTGTGGAAAATGAAAGGATTCTCTTGGATTATTATTATATTACAGAGGTGTCGATGATTACAAAATAGACAAAATCCTTCTTGCGCTACCTTTTATTTTACCACCACCATTCAGTCTAAACCATTTAATTGAACCGAATAGGATCTTGAGATAATGAATTTGTACAATGTACAATGTACTTGGATTGATCAGTGCAAATTTTACGTGTTGGTCATGTTGACAGCCGTATTAATTGCAATTATCACACTTCTAATTACTACACAATAGCTGGTGATGAAGAAGGGCACTATGCAAAAGTGATTGACAGCTAACATGACTTGATCTCCCCACATCAGGAATTTTTTGAAGGGCTTAACTTGTTACTAATTGAAGGAGAAAAAAGTATTTCCCAAATATCTAAATGTACCAAGCTGCTATACACTTATTCATAATGGTAAACCTGAAGATGTACCTTGTGCACTATAGCAGCTCATTCCTTTCTCTCTTTTGTAAAAAAATGCCGAAAAATAATAGAGCACACAAGCATACAACATGATATCATATAACAATAATACCTAACCAATCTGCACTAATTTTGTATAAATTCCTAAAGGTCAGTTCCCACGCATTCACTTTAACTAACTGAATGCATCAGCCAAATGCATACGTATACAATAAATACATGCTTTCATAAGACATGTCGGGTAAAAATAATCAAGCTACTAATCAAACTTCTTTACTCATTCCTTCATTAGTTATAGTTCAAACGCAGTTGCTAGTAAAAAAAGTAAATCTGAGTAAATTATTGTCGTGAAAAGAGACCTGAAGACGGCTTTTTTAGAATGTTTATTTCCCATCATCACGAAAATGTGCACATACAAGGTAGTCTTTCATTAAACGATAGCAGTTGTGCAGCAGCAGCTGGGAATAAAAATTGTCTGTATTACATAATTCGACATAGACCTTTAATAAAATACTCTATATATATTTTTTATTGCTTCTTTGAAGCATTTTCGCTTTCAATGTATTTGCTGTGCTGCAGCGTTTATTTACGTTAAGCTATAGTATGGATATTTAGACGAGTGTAAAATTGTCAATGAAAAATAATACACCCATTTACTACCTCCAACGATGATAGCAGTTATGCAGCAGCAGCTGGGAATAAAAATTGTCTGTATTACATAATTCGACATAGACCTTTAATAAAATACTCTATATATTTTTTTATTGCTTCTTTGAAGCATTTTTCGCTTGCAATGTATTTGCTGTGCTGCAGCATTTATTTACGTTAAGCTATTGTATGGATATTTAGACGAGTGTAAAATTGTCAATGAAAAATAATACACCCTTTACTACCTCCACAGGCATACCTACTACCTACCTATTAATTAGTTGTGTATGCGACATTCATAAAAAACGTGGAACCTTAAGAAGACGTACAAATGGCAAATAAAATTCAAGCAATTCTTTGAATAAAAAATGGCTTTGAATCTAATAATGATTTTATTTGCATGTACCTTGCTTGCTAAATCTAAGCCAAGCCTATGCGACTATATGATTGAAAAGCTCCCATGTTTTTTCTGTAGTTTCCTGTCGATCATAACCTTCAATTTATAAGTATTTTCATTTTGTGAATAAAGCTTTAAAGACTTTTTATTTTGCAGTGGACTCTGTCATCGACAGGTTATAACTTGTGCTTGTAATGTCATACTTATACGAAGCGAAAAACGAGCTATGACCAGCTTACAATAGGTTTACTTACAGACAGATAGATAAGCAATTAGTAATTAAAATGGAAAAGTGCCAGTCGAATTTACTTCTCAATACTAAAAATAGTAGTTTCAGAAATGGCAGTGTTAATATGTATAGGTAGTTTATATAAATATGCAGAGCTTGTTGTTGTCATTATACCTAATCAAAAGATATATCTTTAAACTAATCATAATCATCGCAAGTCTGAAGAATCACGGGGATCGTGAGAAACTTTGAGAACGGAGGAGTGATATAAATTATTTTTTTGATGCTGCTGGCATGATGAGAGGTTTCGGTACAAAAAATAATAATATCGCTACAATCAGAGAATTTGAAATTGCTGTACGGAGAGTCATATTTTTTGAAAAATGTGACGATGACATCATCAGCTTGCACTGTTGACTTCATCATCTGACGACGATAAGGCTCCTTAATCGTTACTATTATTTGATTTTTTCAAAATTTGATTGTGATGACACATGTTATAATACAACGTCAAGTTTCCAGGAAAAAAAACCTGGAATTTCTTTTTAAAAATTACATTCGTTTTTCAACACAACTTGAGCATTGCACAATAACAAAGAAATAAATAGCATATTATGTAAACAGTACATGTGTAGAGATAGGCATTTATGAATCCTCGTATAGCTTTACAAATTAATTTATGTCTGACGTGTTTAAAAAGATATTAGTGTTAAATAACATTATGCTTATTACTATTACGAATTAAGACAAGGATTTTACATTCGGGCATTAAACCGTGAACAGTTAATAATATAACTTGAGTAAACGGAAATGAAAAGAAGCGTGCCGTGCCTACGCTTACTGACTGACATAGGTAAACTAAATACGTCACAACAAATCTCAAAAATTATTAATCCAACCGAACAACCAGACGATCGTAAAAGTTTCAGGTTTTTTTATTACAAAATGCTGTCAATCCACTTTTAAAAGTTGTTTACTCGTAATCATTAAAAATGAATTCTAAGGTATATCTAAAATTAGCTAAAAAGAATTACGCATGATAATAAATGATAATCGGAGGATGATACCTTTCATAATAATAAATGATGCATTGCCCATTGCATCTGTCTGAGAGATGGAAAACGAAACGTGCAAAATTTTTGGTCTACATCACCATCATAAATATAGAGATAGTCAGATAGTTTATATATGATTCGGAGTGCACCTAAAGACCTTTATAGCCACACGTATAAAATTCTCAGCGTCGCGTCACATCCCATCATACTCCCTTGTTGTAGGAGAAGCAGTCATTAGAATCAGTTATACTTTGATGATTTTGCTAACGTCATCGGATCACTAGAAGATGAAAATTATAGTAAAAAAAAATAGCTCGTGCACATGAAATAATAAATTTCTTCTATTGCATGCACGCGTATTCCCTTGAGTTGAGTTTCTGGCTTCTGGTAAAAAAAGAAAGGAAAAGCGTAATAAAAAGTTTATATTTTCAGTAGAAAAATGCATGGAAAAACTAATGCTAAAAAAGAAGTGTAGGCGCATTGCAATAAAAATGGTATCATATTATCTATTTACCTAAAAAAAAGTACGGACAGGTAAGAAAAAAGCATTTGATGATGGTGCGGTGTGCAAGTACCTATCATCCGATCCATCATCGCCGTTTTTTACAACTATACCAGATTTTGCAGAGATATCGCAAAAAAACCTGCCCTTGTTTTAAAGTTACAACACAAAAATGTAAAACTACCTATATTACTTATCCTCACATCATCATCATCATCCCCAACTTGAACAATCTTCGTCATATTAAAGTTTTTCTCCATGCCCCACCGAAAACGTTAAACGCTTCGCAAGAAGAAGAATATCACACAGGAACATGATCAAAAAAGTTGATGATGAAGGTATATTTAATTTAAAATACAATACATATTTGTATGTGTATATGTTACAACTATACAAACGACTTATATGACGCTGCATTCTGAAGAAAAACTGCTTCCATGTAGTAATGCGGCATTTGTGTATTTTTTCAACATGAAAGCTGTTTACTTACGTAAAAAATGAGAGCTTATCCCCCACCGTTCTCCGTTGCTCATCATCATCGGATGATTGTACTACATTATTTTCACAACAAGTCTTTGTTCACTCCACACGAAAGCTGTAGAAGAATATACATGGAGCTTATCCAATCCACCGACTAACCTGTACATATTGCTTGTGCGCTGCGAGGACGCTATTGTGCTTTGCTCTGTTGTTACGTATGAATTATGCCTAAGATTTGAATGCAATCCAGTATTACTCCACACGGATGATAACAAAAGGTCATAAATAGAGAAAGTATTGGAGGATGGTATTTCAGTACTGAAGAGACATTGTCAGAACAAACAGTTACAAAAGACGAAACAATGTAATGTGTTTATAAGTGGTTACAACAGCAACAATACACATGATTATTATTTTTTTACAAAGAACCACGTCATGTATTTATGTAGTTGAGTTATGTATACTTAAGACTACATGATCATCATTTAATTTGCAGTATTTTATTTTGTTCACTTGAAAAGAGAAGGTGAACGAGGAGCTTTGCAGCAACAGCGTTATATTTTTTTAAGAGATTGTAATGGCGAGAGGGGAGTGGAAAGGGAGTACCCAGAACAATTACCACGCTGTGAACTCGAGTCAGTAGTGAATAGACTGTTGATGGTGGTGGGAGTCTACTGTTGATATGTGCTGCTGCTAGTGACAAAACAACTGCTTTATAGAGCTGTCTGTGATGATAAGCAATACCGAGAAGAAGACTTGAAGTTGTTGTTAACAAATGGATTATTTGTTATCGATTGTTGGTTCATAGTGTGTTTTTGTGAAATATGTGAATACCTAAAAANTTATTTGTTATCGATTGTTGGTTCATAGTGTGTTTTTGTGAAATGTGTGAATACCTAAAAAAATGCTAATAAACTGTGATTTTATTTATGGACATTACGTACAGCAGTTAAAGTGGTAAATAAAAACGATAAAAAATTGTGATTATTTCTGCTGTTTAAAATAGTTTAACGGTCAGAAATTTTAAGCCACTGGGGCTTATTGAGTGGACAAAAATCGATTTTAATTTTGTAAATAATTTGAATCGACCATGAGGTGCTCGCTGGAAAATATTTCTGCTGGATTTTTAAAAGCAAGTCTTTTTGTGAGCTAAATTTGTGACGATTAGTCCAAAGTTGAGTTAAAAGTGTTGCTTTATTTTGGTAAAAAATAGAGGATATTAATTAAACAAGTGCATTTCGTTGGATATTTACGAAAAAGGTGAGTTGTATGAAAAAGTTATAAGCAAGTTAAAATTAGTAAATTGACAAATGAAATAAAAAGCAAAAATAAATATTTATACAATGTATTCTTCATCATAAAAACTTTACTTAAAAAATATTTTTTTCAGCCGACTAGTTTGATAGCCATCTCTCCAACACTGCCACTTATCATTTATCAGTCGCACGCTTTTTCTTCTTGAATTCACAATGAAACCCCAAAGACTGCTGTTCACATTTGTGGCGACGCTTACTTTGGCGTACCAAGTTTCCAGTCAAGGCTATTCCGGTGGATATAATTCCGGAGGAGGAGGATACAGTTCCGGTGGCTATTCTGGTGGCGGTTCCGGTGGGTACAGTTATCCAACGCCCAGCAGACCGCTCCAGTATCCAGGCGAAAATGACGTGATTCCAACAGGAGGTAAGCACCTAAACTATTTTTACTCAAAATAAAATTTTGCTTGTAAATACGCAGCAATCAAATTAAATTCAATGAATACCATTTTTTCGATAAAAAGATTTCAAGATCTTATAAAATAAAGTGCATCAAACTTTATAAAAACATCCTTTGAGACTATAGCAGTAGTTCTTATCTTTATTATTATCTACAAGGAAATCCCAAGTAGGCATGCACATTTTTTATGCAATTTCCATCACTTTGAAATTTAATCTCCCTGAAACTTTTGGGAAATGGTTTTATTATCATTACTATTATCTACAAGGAAATCCCAAGTAGGCACGAATATTTTTTATGCAATTTCCACCACTTTGAAATTTAATCTCCCTGAAACTTTTGGGAAATGGTTTTGGCACAATCTGAGTAATGTATCTGTCTGTTGTTACTAATGAGGAGGATTGAGGACATTCAATCTGGGAACTAAAGTTGACCCTCTCATTTGAAAAGTCATCATATTTAATACACTGTACTCTGAACTAACAACAACCTTTTTACCCACCGTTTTACATCATATATTCACTTATCAAAACTAGTTAACGAGTATTTTTCATCTTCACATAAAGATTTAAAACCCAAGTTAAGTTAAGTATGTGTGCTCAAGGAATGAAGAAAAAAAGTGTAGTAGTTGTTATTATTTTTTCATTATGATGATGATAAATCTGTAGATGACCTGCTATTATTATATGGACTTGTATGCATGTATGCATGTGAGAAATATAGGCAGTTGGATGATTTAACACTTTTTAAATAAAAATTTAAATAGTGCTCTGCTACTTCTGTTTTTATTATAAATTTTAC
>JAANSP010004414.1:0-10220 GCA_036850745.1 Homidia socia
ATTGCAGACAAACAGACTGATAAATTGAATCATCACTTGATAATAATAAAGGTGGTGTGCTACACTAGAACATATTCTCTCCGGTGATGTGCAAAGTTTTCTTTGCAAACTACCCCCGCACTCTCAAAATTGTCGTCATCAAAAGTCGCTTTCATGTTAAAACTTATTATTTCTTTGGTCGACAATTCAACATGCACGTGTTTCCTACTGATGATTCGCCCTAAATAGTATTTTTAAATGAGGTGAAATGCTGATAGATGTGTAAATAGAAAGTGAAGAATCAAAAAAGTTTTAAACTCAACACAATTAGGAGTTTCAACGTTTTACATCAAAGCTCAATGCTATCGCAATGTAGAAATTAAATTACTACTGGACGGAAAATACCTAAATATGATCATGTACACCCACGGACCTTTTAAGCTTCGGTATTACATTTCAACTTTCAACATGCGTCTGTGTAGAGTGAGATATTATAGGCACAAAATATTTGTGATCCGGACATTAGGGGAATCGTGAGATATCCAGTATACCTGGAATCTAATAATAATACTTCCACTTTGATTTGATCATCATTTTATTTTCTAACGAATTTGTCAATTGGCTATCGTTGTTATAAGTTTGCCTTTGTAAATGTACAAATATACAAAAGTTCTGTTGAACAGAACTCATATCTGTCATTCTTGTGCACCTGTAGTACAACAAACAGATTTCTAATCATTTTTTGTCTATCTGTGTGATATGTGAATATAAACACCTACACATGACTCAGTGTGTATGTATAAATACCACCACATATACAGTGATATTTTGTAAAGGTTTAAAAAACATTATAGAATTAAATACTGGTTTTCAAAATAGGTTTTTCTTGTCAGTACACGACTGTAACGGCTATATTTACAAGATTGCTTTGAGTTTTAGGTTATATCATTTCAAACACTTTAAGCTCTCCACGTAAGTCGAGATTAATGGCTATGATGAGAATGGAAAAACCAAGCCTTTACTACTCATTTACAACAAAAGAAGTGCACAAGTAATTTTTTGTATACAAAAAAACCTGCATTTTCATTTAGCATATACGATACTTCCTTATTTGTAATGTAATAATGTAACTCAAGAGTCAACTTTAATCTTTGCTGTTGACGATGTTTTTAAATACATATCTTTAAGCGAGATCACCACAAATCATCACAGAAAAAAGTGTATAGCTCGGCCAGCACAACATCACCACTTTACATAATATTATGCCATTCACAGAAAAAGAAGAAAAAAGTGTAGTGTAATTGAGAATTATGATCTGCAACAGTTTATTAGTGAACCAAGTTACTTGAACAACAACAGCACATATAGGAATCAAAGTTTTAAAGGACATGGTATACATTTTGAGTTTTTTTATGTTGTTGATACCACTTGAGATTAGAGAGGCTAGACGATACTTTCCCTCAAGACAACTCCGGTTATTTTGACCAGAGGGGATATGGAATAGAATATTCTTTAATGATCATCATGATAATATGATGGTTGGTGGATTATGCATGATTTTTTTCAAAGTTCATATACCTACGATAGGCTCTCGCTCCTTAGTTTTTGGTTTTTGTTGAATGAGGCGCAAGTACTTTGCATAAAGGTGTGTCATATCATATCAAAAATTGTATAATAGATATATTATGCAATGATTTTATTATATCAGTGCTTTTAGACTTTAATATGGAAAAAATATTATAGCATGAATGTGTTTCACAGCCCAACAATGGAGTAGTCGACCAGAGTTAATCCGAAACTAGCTACATTCAAAGTAAACCTAATGATACTTATATTGGGATTGTTCAAAGTAGAATACCTTCAGATATGTAAACTTACTACTATTAACTTTGTAACGGTTATTGACTGATTACTCGTTCATTTAATTTTAGATAACACAGTGGGACTTAAAATAATAACATGAGGTTTGTTAAACTAATTTTGAAATTCTATCGTTTTATCTAACCCTCTGTATAAAATTTCTTTGCCAATATCAATTTGCTAGTATGAAAAAATAGACAATTCTGTGCTACACAACATATTGCGTGCTTGTTTGTATATTATTGTATTTCACAGGTCACTCGACTTACCCCAAATGGAGTCAACGATATCCATCCGTAAATTGAAATGCAGCAAAATATTAAAGGAATATAATAGATCAGTTTTTTTTAATTAGTGGGGAAATACCAAGATTTTGACTTGTTCAAACGATATCTTGTGATGAAATGGACTTTTGTCAATTTAGAAATGTCAAAGTTCATTTAATTATGTTCTACTTTCCATTCCGTACTACGAGTATGTAGTGCTATATTATATTAAACTTGCAATGGGCAATCATACGCCTAGGAATTTCTTACCGTCTAGTAGATCCTCTATTGCTAAGCAAACCCCTTTGTCGAATGCTCGGGCATCAGCTGCCGTCTGAAAAGATTCCGTACTACGAGTATGTAGTGCTATATTATATTCAACTTGCAATCGGCAATCATACGCCTAGGAATTTCTTACCGTCTAGTAGATCCTCTATTGCTAAGCAAACCCCTTTGTCGAATGCTCGGGCATCAGCTGCCGTCTGAAAAGTCAGTCCAAATTTCTTCTCTCCAGTCTTCCAATGGTGAAAAGTTGGCATCACTTTATTATACTCAAAGTCCCTTTTGATTGTGCAACTTAGCACCACCTATTAAACAGGGAGAAATTTTACGGTTGTTAAAATAAAAAATAATTGCTTCTTTCACTACTTTTTAATTTCATTTGTGGCAAAACTTTATTATATATTTTTGTAGGCACACCAGTAAAATAACAAAGATTTACTGAGAAAAGCATGATTTTCAAATTTAAATGCAATACAACAATATTTAGGAAAAAAACACAGAGATTCCTTTAACTAACCGATTGGTCAGATATCCTCTTCCCATGAATGAGGTACTCGTTTTTGTCCTGCGTTCTTTTGCAAACGGAAACGTTGCTCAGACCGCCACCTCCCAATGGAACCCATCCACCTGTACTATCATCCCTTGTCATCACCTGAGCTCTGACACGAACTAGGTATTGACCACTATAAAAAACAAGAAAAAAAATAATTACTTTTACGTGAATAGAATCATATATATCTTTTTATATTATGCACACTGCTGCAATTTTACTTACACTACCTATTATATAAACACAGCTAAAAAGCCGAGTTGTTGTATTTCGTCAATCATCGTATAAATAAACTTTAAAAAAATCTTTTACACCAGTTATTATTTTGTTATTATTATTATTACCTTTTTGTGCTCATGTGCATTCTATAAATATACGTATACCATTATTTCATCATATGAGATGAAAATAACCAGCAATTTATTTTGTTCTTTGAAAAGAGAGCATATTTACACTTGTGTAAACGTCTTTTTCTTGTGGGATGCACATATCTCACGTACCATCTTACACGCAATAAATTAGAACATTCATTGTATTTTAATATGGTTTACCAAATAGAAAAGAGGCTGCTGCTGCTTTCGTACTGTTTCGGACTTGTATTTTCACGTATCTCTTGTAAATTTTAAATAGTTTTAGATAAGTCTATATTCAATGTTGTTTTCATCTCCTTGTAAAAGTGGCAGGAAGCCAAGACGGTCGCGCATAAAAAATTCATTCATACAAAGCTCTCTGTATCTTTCGGTTACCCATTACCCAGTAGGTTTGCGTTTGGTAGGACTATAGTATATGTACGCTTATTAGAAGAACGTGTGCGATCAATTGAGACACTCTTCTAAATAGCAGACAACAATAATAACAAGTATAAATATAACGTGATGCCATAATATGATATTTTTATGCTGTGCCTACTCAGTCTAACAATTATTATTACAATCTATCAATAAATCAATAAGCGAACAAGGTTTATTACCAGGCTATCAAATTTCGTTGCAGTTTTTATCATCATTTCCTAAATAAAAGAATAATTACATGCGATAATAATTGTATATAATTTCTTTAAATGTTAGATGTGGGTAAACAAATAGTTATCTGTTGTAGCTGTGCTTTCTTTTCCATCTGTGCTTTAATTCGCTTTTTCAGAGTTTCGAAAGCGGATGAAGAACTGATCAATGATAATAACCGGAGCAATAGGTACAAAATAATATGATATTTTTATGCTGTGCCTACTCAGTCTAACAATTATTATTACAATCTATCAATAAATCAATAAGCCAACAAGGTTTATTACCAGGCTATCAAATTTCGTTGCAGTTTTTATCATCATTTCCTAAATATAACAATTACATGAGATAATAATTGCATATAATTTCTTTAAATGTTAGATGTGGGTAAACAATAGTTATCTGTTGTACCTGTGCTTTCTTTTCCATCTGTGCTTTAATTCGCTTTTTCAGAGTTTCGAAAGCGGATGAAGAACTGATCAATGATAATAACCGGAGCAATAGGTACAAATTTATTGTTTCTTCAAATTAGTAGAGCATTTTTCATTCATGCAGTACTTTCTTTAAGTAAGCTACTTTTTATTTTAAATACATATTTCTTTCCATGCAGTAAGGATGTTATTACGCATTATTTTCCATATAGGTATGTNATGCAGTACTTTCTTTGAGTAAGCTACTTTTTATTTTAAATACATATTTCTTTCCATGCAGTAAGGATGTTATTACGCATTATTTTCCATATAGGTATGTTTACAATTTGAAATATGTAATAATGAACATATTTTATTACGTGAATTAAGGTTTGCCTTTTAATGCTTTCATAATAGCTTTGCACATCGTCTCACCCAGACAGAACTTAACTTGACCGTTGCTTGTTGGCGCTAGTATAAATTCAAAACTACTCAGCAGTTCAGTTTTAAACAGTGAACAATTTCTAGGAAAAAAGATTATTACGCATTATTTTTCATATAGGTATGTTTACAATTTGAAATATGTAATAATGAAAATATTTTATTACGTGAATTAAGGTTTGCCTTTTAATGCTTTCATAATAGCTTTTCACATCGTCTAACCCAGACAGAACTTAACTTGACCGTTGCTTGTTGGCGCTAGTATAAATTCAAAACTACTCAGCAGTTCAGTTTAAACAGTGAACAATTTCTAGGAAAAAAGAATCTGACTAATCTCTAAACATGCAAGTAGACTCTAAGCATTATATATTATTTTTCTGCATGGTTAATGCATTGTCCTGATTTTTTTTTGAAAATTCTAAAATCTAAAGCAGTAAAAGTTAACAGAATACACATCTCATTTCATGTAAAACATTTTTGAGTTTGCTATTTAATGGATGCATGAGCCAGAGTTCCGGTGTCCATTCTCTTTTATTAGTAGAAATACAAGTTCACAAACAGTGTGGTGCAGTGTAACTCGTACACACAATTGATTACAGAAAGAGGCACACGAAATGTTATTATTGGTTTTTTGGGCTTGTTATTATATACACCAAACACTTCCATTTACTCAAAAAGTTATTGCAATAATAGTATAATTATACATTTTCCTGTATTTTTAATGCGCTATTATTAATGTTGCCCATAAGTATATTTCTCCTTGTTCTAGTAGGATTGTTGGGGTAAGCAAGCAAGCATAAATTTATCACTGTTTCGAGAGAAGCTACAGAAAAGGCACGTTTAAAGACAATGTATTCACTACGTAGACAACTACACATCCTAAAATTTGCGTTGACGTCATTCTCGTAGATTTATATTTTATTAATGAAAGAGTTCAGCGAAAAGAATAATCGTAATTACGGAATCGTTTCTCCTTCATAAACCAACAAACTACGCATTACTACAAGTATAACCTCCTGTAATTCAGTTCATTTTTAAAAAGTGAGAATCTTATAAACTTCTTTCTATACACCCAACAATAAACGACACGCATTGAAAACACTATGTATAGTATAATGACCTGTAATTCAGTTCATTTTTTAAAAAGTGAGAATCTTATAAACTTCTTTCTATACACCCAACAATAAACGACACGCATTGAAAACACTATGTATAGTATAATGTAATTACTTTTGTGAAAACAGGAGTTTTTCTTATCATTTAGCAAAATCCTTTTAAAACTTAACCATTGGAGAATTCTAAACATTGGTTCGAGTTGTTGATGCTGATTAAAGCTTTTTAGAATTACATATTTTCTGCTTATATGTAGATTTGAAAATTATTATGAGCTCGCTAAAAATGTCTTAAGATTGAAAAATGAAACATGCTGCACGGCTCATTATGATCAATGGGACGCACCACTCATAATCAGCATTTCAGCATTATCTTTGCCGTTATTATATTATTTCCTTAGTTTTTTTCTCCAGATATCCTCAAGATACATCAGCTTCGTGTTGACTTTTTTTTTAGTTTCTCGTGTCTCCAGTGAAAGAGAAAACACACTGAAAAAGGCAAGTACCTACTAACATATCCATCTTTGCATCTAAATATTATAATAAATATAACGTAGTTGGCCAACGGATAGAAACAGAGAAAGAAATGCGCACGGATAATAATAATTTTATGGCAAGGCATGTACCCAACAATAGTTAATGCAATGCAATGGAGTGAAGGAGCAAGTTTTAAGTTGTATATAAATGGTAAGTGATAGAAGCATAGCAGCAGTGGTGGTGGTGATGGTGGTGGTGGTAGTCGTAGTAAAAAAGAAGAAGAAATGAACGAAAAAAGGAACCAATTTTTTGCCAAGCGGGAAAGCAATAAGATTCAGGAGAGCAGTTTTCCACCCACACAAAACTTGATCAATGGATTCTCTGTTCGCCGCAAGCAAGCCAGAAGTGCGAGAGAAGAGTCAAACTTTGGAGTAGCAGCAGCAGCTTTACTACTACTGCTGCTGCATTCTACTTTCTGTCTGACTAGCAGCAGCAGCAGGAGCGAGCAAGACACAAGCAAAAAGAACCAACTCAAATGGAGAAGTGAGAGAAATAATATGATAGAAGCATGCATAAGAAAGAACCGAAAGAGAAAACTATAAAATCCACAAATATGAACGTTTATCGTAGAGACTTTATACCAGACCAATATAGTAGTATAGTTTCGCTTGGTGTTGCTTTCTTATATATAGTGTTTATACTTACCTATACGATATATTTATTTCTTTATGCTGTTTTCGTTTTGTATGTGCAAAGTGAGCAAAATATATTGTATATCAAAAAAGAACTTTGTAAGAAATCCTCAGTTATATGAATTTGTGTAGAAATAAATATTAAATGTATTCTCACTCAGTCGGTACGTACTAGTACACACAGTGCTTGTTTTTGGACACTGCTGCTATGTTGCATGTGTCGTGCAAGCTCACACACATCCAACTTGTATTTATTGCCGTAATAATATCCGAGAGAGAATCTTTTAGTGGCACTTTTGTTCAAATGTACCAAGCCTACTACTATGTAAATTTCTTTTATATACGCTTTTAAGTGCCTATAAACATTGGAAAAACCAGCTCAGCTGCCAAGTATACAACATGTACATAATATTTTAAATTTCAAGGTTTAGCACAACAACATAATACACTCACTCACTGATATTGGGAAGGTTTATGTATGCATTCAAAATATTTATATATTTTAATACAAGATCTAGTCAATTTTTTTGTCTTGCTTTACTTTTGTCAGGTTACTTGTCATTAGCTCCTTTTAACTGTTTTCATATCTTTGACAAGAACTTTAAATTTAAACCTGTAAATAAACTCATGTGATGTAGGCTACGACAGCATATGTTTTTCCAAAGTTATTGTTAATTGCTCGAAATTGCTGTATATATAGGTAACAAGAAATTGGTGATGATAATTTTTAAACAAGTGTGGGCTTGAGGGACTTTTTGCTAATAAAATTACATACATAGTTGGAACATTTGTATACATCACAATCTCAATTTTCTTTTTATAACTTTACATGACAAACTACTTTCTTCATTTATTATTTTCTTGAGCGTTGGTTTTTTCTAGTTACTCAAGTCAATGAAAAAACGGAAATTGACATTTCATTCATGGAAAATCATTCATGAGATCGTAGTACATCCAAACTTGCAAGCATATATGTCTAATTACTTTTACATGACTTCAAAATAATTGACGAAAGGATATGTTTTGACAGCACTTGCTATTACAGTTTGCATACGATTTCTTCACATTCCATATTTTATGAACCATATTATGTAACGTATTTCATTAAACAACTCTTACTTTACTCTTATTATTAGAGTTTCAGAAATGCGGGTATCTTTTTTGAAAATCCGAAAGTAAATAGAAAACAAAACACTGCTGGCTGGCCAGTCTGGTTTCAACTTGCAGCAACCACAACAACTCATTCTTATAGATCTGTTGCATGAATCTTTTCCCTTTTCCGACCCACCACCACCACCATCATTTTTATTTGAATGACATCCGCTTTTGCCCTTTAAAAATCACAAAGCAAATGCGCGACTGATCCGTTTTAAGGAAATGCCGATGCTTTAAAAAATAAAAATAATAAATGTGTGAAGCGAACCTTCTAGNGCAAATGCGCGACTGATCCGTTTTAAGGAAATGCCGATGCTTTAAAAAATAAAAATAATAAATGTGTGAAGCGAACCTTCTAGCCAGTTATAAGGGAAAAATAATATTCCATATGAGTCAATGCGTAAATGCCTATTGACATACTGCCCATATGCTAAGTTTCCTACATCTTCTTGCAGTGTTACAATTTTTGGAAGCCAGTTAAATATTAATGCATTTGAAATATAGCTTCTCAGTGGCCGGATGTAACATTCTTGTCTGTACTTGATACTTGACACCTTGACACAATGTAAAAACTCGACATGCACCTCTGTGTATTAAGTAACCATTCCCATAATGCATATTGCATAGTCCATCCATACTTCACTGGAAGGAATTATTAAAAAAACTGCCCATATGCTAAGTTTCCTACATCTTCTTGCAGTGTTACAATTTTTGGACGCCAGTTAAATATTAATGCATTTGAAATATAGCTTCTCAGTGGCCGGATGTAACATTCTTGTCTGTACTTGATACTTGACACCTTGACACAATGTAAAAACACGACATGCACCTCTGTGTATTAAGTGACCATTCCCATAATGCATATTGCATAGTCGGTCCATCCTTCACTGGAAGGAATTATTAAAAATAAGGATACATTCAAATTCTTACGAGTGTAATGAATTTCAACAATGAATGAACCGTGGATATCATGGATGGCATGTCCACATTGTATTTTTGTGGATGCAGCTACCGACGCACATCACACCAGCTAAACAGAAACCCGGATGTCTAATTATCTGATTATGATGATGATGAGTTTGCTGAGATGAAAAATGGATGGCATGTCCACATTGTATTTTTGTGGATGCAGCTACCGACGCACATCACACCAGCTAAACAGAAACCCGGATGTCTAATTATCTGATTATGATGATGAGTTTGCTGAGATGAAAGTATTTTAAAATTAAAACTTGGCGAATGAATGAATTAAATTATTTTACTGTACCCACAAAATAGGGTGATGCTATTCAAATGAATGTAGGAATTTCATTTGTGTTCTCCTACTCTACTTTATGAGTTTTAGCCCTAGTATTGGACTCATTGCCATACTACGGGATGATGTTGCCAACTATAAAACGGACAGGATGTCAATAAATCTCAGTACAAAAAGCACGGGTTCCAGTTGCAAGTACTAGGCATTTATATATTATGGTTCAATATCACTTGTTTATTGCATGTGGGAGTAAAATTAATAACACTAAAGGATCAATAATATTAAAGGATGTTGTTATTGTGGAAAATCATAAAAAAGCTAACCACCAGGGAATTACTACATATGGCAAACATTTTTGTTGTATTATATTATTCGAAAGATAATGTACCGGAAGCTTAAATCCGGTGACGACAATTGATCCCAACATCCATCCCTATTTCTATTTTACTACCACCCAGAACAACCTATGAGTACGTATGCATGAGTATTAGTTAAATCGAACCCACAATTTATAGATATCAAAGAAATTACACATTGCACTGAGCATAGACCTTTAATATTATGTAATAATGTATGTGATGCGAGTAGGTAGGTATTTATTTTTTTAAAGTTTAGAAGAATACGAGCAAGTAACGCTTATAGGTTCTCGCTGTGAGTGCAAAATTGAGAGGAAAAATTGCTTCAAAAGAAGGTCTTCAATTATGATTCAATGTTGCGCATCCTACTGCTCAGATTTTTTT
>JAANSP010004415.1:0-10219 GCA_036850745.1 Homidia socia
TTTTGCATAAATGCTCAGAGAGCATATCAGATACAAACGTCACTTTTGAAAAGAAAGTCGCAATTTTCCTGCATAGAAAGTACTTCCTGTTATCTCACCAGAAAATTTTGGAGGTGAAGATGACGATGTACACTTTTGTATGCACACTCAGCTTTAAAATATGTTTATCTAACACACATGAATAATTATTACTGTTTTAGTGTTCATGAATGCATTTGACCATGATCTAATTATCTTTCAATCCACTTTGTATACCCAATTAAACTCGTTAATCACTTTCACCTTTCACACTATATATTTGTCCACCCACACTCATCACCACCAGCCAGAGAGGAGAAGTGAACAAGATGAGGAGATGATAAATGTATAACAATCAAATCATCATGTAGGTATCCAACTTGTGTGCGAGATGACGACTACTTCCTTTTTTTCGTGCTAATGTTTCTCCAGCTGAGTAATATGCGGATGGTATTACAAGTTGTGAAGAAGACACGTATAGGATTCTATTCTTTTATAATATGGTTTCATTTACCAGCCATCTCCGCCACCACCAGCAGTAGTAGTCGTTACAAAAAATACGAATGCTCGTTTTATGAGAAGTTCCAGAGAGAGAAGGAAAGAAAGCATGTGCAAACAGACATTGCTTACTTAATTGCCAATCTTTGCCATACGCATCTGTACACTAACTCCATAACATAGCGTGCTCGCTCACCATTCCAAGAATAAAGAGTAGTTTTGGCTGGAGCCAGGCTTTTTGTCAGCATGTTGCCAGTTTTCGTGGTATGTTATAGCACTGGTCATGGCTGGATGCAAGTTTTATTGGAACAAAGCATGAGATGGAGGTGGAAGCTTTATAAAAGAAAAGTTGAAAAGTCTATATACCAAATGTATCACAGAGTTTGTATTATCAAAAGTTTTGGTGACGGCGAGCAAAAAATGAAAATGCAAAAATATAGTCTGTCTGTTCTCCTCTGGCCTGTAGCAATAATAATATAAAGTGCAAAATAGCTTTTCTGTAATGTCGTTGTCTTTTATCGCTCTCTTCTTTCTTTTCTTTATTTGCCTTGTTCCTTTGTTCATTAATGTTGTTGATGCGGAATAAATAAAATTGCAATGGGATGAAGTAGGCTTAAAAGTGAAACTTTTAAGGGGAAAAAGGAGGGGAAAAACAAGAGAAAATATAGTAGGTGTATTATGTATGTAGTATGTAGACAGCAAAGCAAAGCAAAGTGATTTGGTCGTTAAGGAAAATAAATAAAAATTCTTCTTTATTCTTGTCCCAATCGATACAAAATGGGTCAAGTCCGTCTTTGCATAATATAGTTGTATTTAGTATTTTGTTATATATAAACCATACACACTTCTTGAGAGGAAAAAATCTAATCTATTCCAGTGTAACATAATATAGAATTCATCTTACTCATCCACTACTGCAAACTTGTTAGCAACTTTTCGAAAAACGTCTTGTTCTTGCTAAATATTTTATTCACTGCAGCTTATAAAGTTGTAAAAGAATAGAGTAGGAGGATGACGACATAATAACGGCTGTCGACCATCACCATTTAAACATCAAAGAAACATGTAGTCAGTCAGTAGGCAGGTGTAACATGCAATATTTCAAAAAATGTATACGTATTATTTTGAAAGATAAGATAATTGCCAAAGCTATATGAATAACCTACCATATTATTGTTAGGATTTGAGGATTAAAACTATAAAAAGTTTTATGGGTATAAAGTGTGCTAGAGAGAGCCTTGATGATTTAATGAATTGCTTTCTGCTTTTATAAAAAATCTAAAATGGTTTCTGTCTATTTGGTGTATGAACGCACGCTAGGAAAAAAATATTATTAGAATGACTTTGATTTTTACTTTTCTACTGAAACTGAAACATGAATTTGCATGCACTGCATTTTTTGCAAAATCTTGTTTCTGACTCGAGATGAATTCGGTCTTTTTCCGTCTCTTATGTTGACTGATTATATTCTGGTGAGATAAAAAATGTGCATGTTGTAAATATGCATTTAAAATAAAAGTATAATAAAATATCTGGTTGAATATATAATATGTTTTGCGAGACTCGCAGAAAATTCAGTTCGTTATACTAAAGTTGTCGTAAAACTTTGTGATATGGAAAAACGAAATGAGACTTTGATATGTTCATCTAACATGCTAACACCATGGGTGTTTGTAATGTAAATCCACTGGATTTGACTTATGAAACTGTTAGTATTTTCTAAATGCAGTAAAAGAAAACTCAACCTCAAAAACTGTAACTACTACCAACTGTAAATACTGCTACTTTTACGGCGTACTACGTGGTTACATGCACATCTTTTTGTTTGATGTTCGAGTTACATATCCACTCCTCCACAGTGTTTACTCCGTGTTCCTCATGAAAAATTAGTAAAAGTAAATAGTGCATGCACCGTTGCGTTGTATTCACATGAGCCTGACGAAAAATGAGGATAAATGCATTTATTAGGGTTGCCGCGTTTTTCGTTTATCGTTTTTAATTTCGTTTTCGTTCGTTTTTTTAGTCGTTTTCGTTTTCGTTTTTCGTTTCGTTTTTCACCCAAAAACGAAAACGAAAAACGCGTTTATCGTTTTCGTTTTCGTTTTTTAAAAAATGCTAGTTTTTCATGATTTTTTTATGCATGCACCGTTGTATTCACATGAGCCTGACGAAAAATGAGGATAAATGCATTTATCATTGACATAATAATATGGCTTATAGAACAGGATGAACGCGTTGCACGTTTTGTGAAATTTCTACATAAACATTTTGAAAATAAAAAGGGGTTTTAAGTTATTAGCATTTCCAGTACAGATGTTTCCAATTAGACTTTTACTTGTAATAAAAATCTCCTTAAAATCAAAGCAGCTACGTAAAATGTAGTAAACTATCTCCGAATTAATAATCTGAGCTGAGTCCCCTTAAAAATATAAGAAAAAGATCATATCTAAATATGTCCACGATGTTTAAAGAAACTTTTCATGTCACTGTTAACTCTCGTTTGAATAATCGCATCTGTAAGAGTAATCATACCTACAACATTTTAAAAATCCAGAGGAAGGCGCAGCCCTGGACCTTTTTACGATGTACATGCAAGTATTAAATTAATGGGTAGCAAACATATTAAGACGACGCAAGATTTTTTCTTTTACTTCCACGTTCCACATGAAATCGATGCATGCAATAGATTATTATGACATCAATAAGCAAAAATAACTTTCATTTCGTATACCAGATTTTACTCATTTTTCGGCTCATCAAGCGCAAGCCAAAGCCAACTGACTCCTAGTGTCAAATGGTCAAATGCTACAAAAATAGAATGAGTGCTTAAAAAATAATTACAAATTATGTCCTGAGGAGTCTCATTTATTCTTTCGTCCCATAGAGTAAATTTTGCAAATTGCAACTTACAACATCATCACCAGCGCTTGTAGAGGTTTAGCAGCAACCAAAGGAACAGCTGCTTCAGCAACTGTAATGTTGCGTTGACCGTAGCAGCAGCAGCAGCAGAAAAAGAACTGATTTTACCATAAAAATATTGTCCATTTCTTTCTTTATGACCGCTGTACAACGATCCGCTTGTCAAAAGAGAAACTCGCAGCAAGCGACGATCTGCTGGAGATCTCTCTATAGTTTGCTAACTGAACTGGATACTAGCTTGTCTGCTGGATCCACATCATCATTTTTGTTTTTCTTCCCTGCTTATTTATACCGTTCTGGCTGGACTACTTGTTTTTATTTAATCTCCTTGTCGCTGCTTCTCTCAAGTTCATTTTGCCACACTCTTGTGCCTGTTAGAGTTAACATATTTGCTGAAATTAGTACCGTATGTCGTGTCGGTTGGTGTCGCTTAAACATCTCTGTGGCATCATCTCACATTTTTTATGTAATGCTTCATGTCTTTTCTCCCACACCAATCTACTATTAACTCCATATTTGGAATTCTTTGGTGCGGAAAAAGGTTGACAGAGAATAAAGGTGTAGAAGAAAATATGTAATACATATTTTTTCTATTCCCTTTCATTCTCCCACCGTGTAGACCATACCTAGTTACATGGCATTTAATTAGTGTTTAGCTAGTGACAGTCACGTTTTAATATTGGCTACGCATCGATTATGGAGAAGCTGTGCTAGTTTTATTCAAGAGATTTATTTTATCTGTATGGTAATTTAATATTTTTATTATAGAATAAGGTCGAAAAATTGGTGGAAGCAGAGACATTTTGAATGTCTATCAAGTGATAGTATTATTAGTGCTAATGAAAACTTACCGAAAAAATTAGGCTACCTCAGTTTTTACTTGATTTCTGTTACCGGTTGTTGTTCTGTTGGGATTTATAATGGGGATACTCGCGTGGATTATAATTTTAATTATTCTGGGTGTAATTGTCCTTGCAACATAGTGTTTAGCTAGTGACAGTCACGTTTTAATATTGGCTACGCATCGATTATGGAGAAGCTGTGCTAGTTTTATTCAAGAGATTTATTTTATCTGTATGGTAATTTAATATGTTTATTATAGAATAAGGTCGAAAAAGTGGTAGAAGCAGAGACATTTTGAGTGTCTATCAAGTAGTATTATTAGTGCTAATGAAAACTTACCGAAAAAATTAGTCTACCTCAGTTTTTATACTTGATTTCTGTTACCGGTTGTTGTTCTGTTGGGATTTATAATGGGGATACTCGCGTGGATTATAATTTTAATTATTCTGGGTGTAATTGTCCTTGCAACGGTCAGTGTTTACTTTTATCTATAGTTACATATTATTTCGCATATGGCTCTTCTTTATTTGATGAAATTGAATTTGTATGATTTTTGTTACTTGTAGGTGTGCACATTGCTGCTGAGAAATGTTCACCCTTTTCCCGTGTGGAAACCATATGACTCTGAAAAGTATTTTGAAGATCCTGAGACCGGTATTAAATGTCCATTTCCAT
Organism: Homidia socia; assembly: GCA_036850745.1. Lineage (NCBI taxonomy): Eukaryota > Metazoa > Arthropoda > Collembola > Entomobryomorpha > Entomobryidae > Homidia > Homidia socia. The sequence goes on from JAANSP010004415.1 coordinate 4,954, forward strand.
CCCTGAAGGATACGCCAAGTGTTACTTTATCTGTGATAGTACCTGCTTTTAACGAAGAGGATCGATGTAAGTTTATTGCTGTTATCATTGAGTTGCTTGAAAGTAGTCGTTGACTGACTAAAATAAAAAATGATGCGAATTGAATTATAAAAGTGACAAGTCTGAACCTTTTTTATTTCCTAGTAACTCCAATGATGGAAGAGTGTATGGAATATTTGGAAAGACGAAGACAGATAGAACCTTCATTTAAGTATGAGGTGGTTATTGTAAATGATGGAAGTAGTGACAGCACGACTGATGTGGCCATGGGATATGTACGCCGGTACACTTGTGAACACGTTCGTCTGCTTAATTTGGAAAAGAACCGGGGCAAGGGAGGTGCTGTTCGTTTGGTAGGTCAAAGTATTTATATGTGCCTGGTTTCACTTGAAACCGCTCGCTAAAAGTATAAAAGATGTTTTTAATGTTTGTAGGGAGTGTTTAGCTGCCGCGGAGAGTACATTTTGTTTGCCGATGCTGATGGTGCCTCTAGATTTACAGATATTGATAAAGTCTTTACTGCTATGAAACGCTTAACATCAACTGGCAGAGGTAAAAGTATGAGGAATATTAAAACTGAATTTAAAAAGATATTATATTATCTTCAATTAAATAATGATAAATTGCCGAGGTCTAACCATCCAAAATTTGTTTTTATTTCTGATGTNATATTATCTTCAATTAAATAATGATAAATTGCCAAGGTCTAACCATCCAAAATTTGTTTTTATTTCTGATGTAGATAAATATGGTCTGCCTAATTGGCGCACGCCAGCAATTGTGTGTGGTTCCAGAGCGCATATGGAGGAGCAATCTATTGCTTCTCGTTCATACTTTCGAACAGTGCTCATGTGGGGTTTCCATTTCTTAGTTTGGCTGTTCACTGTTCGTGGGATTAAAGATACGCAGTGCGGATTTAAAATGTTTACTCGCTCTGCTGCCCGAATAGTCTTCCCCAACCTTCATATTGAACGATGGTAATAAATACATCCATAGAATAAAAGTTTACCTAGTACTTTAGTTGGTGCTGACTTTAGATGTTCTTTTAGGGCTTTTGATGTGGAATTGCTATACATTGCACAAAAACTAAAAATGCCCATTGATGAAGTAGCAATATATTGGACTGAAATTGAAGGTAATGACGATTGTAGATCTTACATTTAAGAAAGGATACTTTGTTTCTAAATTAATTTTGATAAATAAAATTTATGGCAATATCTATCTTTGTAGGGTCAAAGGTTACACCTATCTTAAGCTGGGTTCAAATGGGCATGGATTTGTTTGCTATCTGGCTTCGTTACACGACAGGAAAATGGCAATTAGCCAATAAAGGAGATTAAGCTACATGCAATGTTTATGAATGCAAGTATCGAATTCCAGTATGTATTTCCTACGACCATTTTGAATATCATTCATGCATTACCATTAACTATTTATTTGCTTAATAATTTTAAGTAAACTGTAATGGCAAAGAGTAAAAACCAGTCAGTCTAACAACTGGGACAACTTCCACTAGCTATGCTACATTTCCAATTATTTAGATGAACACTTACACTGATCTAATCCCATATCCCATCAAAACATGATAACTTAATATTTTTGTTACTCTGTACTTGTTATCGCTTATAATAGTTTGTTTTGTGAGAGAGAAGCTATTTTTATGAGGATTAAAATTACAGAAAGTGTAAAAATGTATATTCCTAATAATTTCTTATAATTTTTATTTAATGCGTTTTTTTCTGGCAATCCAGTTCTTAATCAGGCCTAGTGATATAGTTTGGATGAAAAGTTGATAGGACATATTAAGGAGAGTCATCTCTGTTAAAAAATTAACAATAAGTGGTCCATTTTGATGAATCAAGGGAAATAGTTTTCAATAAGTTTTTATTACAAATTATTTGCAAAAAATATTAATTTAATTGAATAGTGTTAAATATAACAATCTATGACTAACGAGCCAACAGTCAACTAGTCAAAGTATATTAGCTTAGATATATCATACATGGCAAAAGACTACAGTCCAATCTAATATTTCATTCGTGAATGCTGCCAGTCAGTGACATATTTAACATAAAAAAGCGGTATCAGTCAAGACAAAAAATTTCTACTTTAAATGACATTTCAAACTTGTTCTGGAGTTTCTTTCTTCGATCCTATGCGTCTTCCTACACGATAAGAAAACATTTTACAGTCAGGCATGATGAACATATTTTCAAATAATTTTCAAGACTTTTTTGTTCATACCACGTATATACTTCTGCTTTTTTGTCGTCACGTCGCTATCGTCAAATGATGGTGATGGAAAGGACTCGGAACTCTTGAGCAATTTTGTAATGTTAAACACACCCAACTGAATAATGGAGTCAAGTTCTCCTTGCGTTTCACGAACCATATTTGAGTCAGGGAATAAATCTTGAAATCGATAACTGAAAAAATAAAACTTTTTTAATCATTCTGTTGATTGATATAAATTAGGGACCTAGTTGCCTTATCATTTACACTAGGTACCTCAGCCACAAGTACAAGTCCATCACATCGAACACTGACTCTAAATGGACCAAATCCATAATGGTTTGAGGAGCATTGAATGGCCAACCAATGTGCTGACAGAGCCAATCATAAGTAATTGGTTCGTTTCTGCTGTATTGTCTCGAAAACTAGTGAAAACCATAATGGTTTGAGGAGCATTGAATGGCCAACCAATATGCTGACAGAGCCAATCATAAGTAATTGGTTCGTTTCTGCTGTATTGTCTCGAAAACTAGTGAAATTGTAAGATTTAATTTATAGACGGTAATAGGTATATTGGATATGTGTCACAATTTTCAATAAATTAGCCGAATACCTTCAAGAACATTGTGCATACAAAAGGCATCTTCCGGTTGATAGGAGCACAGCAAAATACGTATCTGGCTCTCAATGGTAATGGTACATGCTGTATCATATCAGCTAAAAATTTAAAGTCGTCTACGTTGCACATGAAGTAGAGTGAGTCATCAACTAGAATACCTTCAAGAACATTGTGCATACAAAAGGCATCTTTCGGTTGATAGGAGCACAGCAAAATACGTATCTGGCTCTCAATGGTAATGGAACATGCTGTATCATATCAGCTAAAAATTTAAAGTCGTCTACGTTGCACATGAAGTAGAGTGAGTCATCAACTGTACAAAGGCTGACAAAAATGTCCTTGATTGCAAATAAAAATGAAAGGTATAAAACACATGACAATGCACTTAAAATATTTCATGAATAATTAAAACAACATGCTCACCATTAAATTAGAAAGAGTTGCACTTGGTAAATGATATGCATACATTTCAATTTGATCTGCGGTAGGATGTAAGCCTGCCTGTTCAAGAGGCTCTGGAGATGCTGCCATTAATTTACCCAAAGTTGCGAGATCTTCACTTTTAAAGGTTGTTACATATCCCTAAATTAAAAAGATAATGTTAGGTAATTGACTTAATGTCTACTCCCGGAAAAATATTTACAAATACACGACAACTTATTTTACAATACGATACAAACATACATGGGAAAACTGAGTGTTATATCTCCCTGCTCTTCCGCCAATCTGCAATGCTTGAGACGTAGAAATGGTATCAATTTCCCTTTCTCCTCTCTCATTCAAAGTTGGTTTTACGAGCGAATAGAAAATCACACGACGTATGCTCCTATAATGTTTTTAAAACGAGAACGTCAAATGAAACTAGTAATGAAACTGACACTGTAACGTCTTGAAGCAATAAAGTATTTACAAATTAAGCCCCATCCCAATCGCATCAGTGGCAACTAAAATTTTACATGGATTCTCGGGATCGTTAAACTTTTGAGCCTGAGCAAGTTTGAATGAAACTAGTAATGAAACTGACACTGTAACGTCTTGAAGCAATAAAGTATTTACAAATTAAGCCCCATCCCAATCGCATCAGTGGCAACTAAAATTTTACATGGATTATCGGGATCGTTAAACTTTTGAGCCTGGGCAAGCTTGGTTGCTGGAGGAAGACCACCGTATATTACCGCTACTTCGTGACCCAGGCTTTCAATCTAAAAAACCAGCATTTATTTTTTTATTTACGTACCTTGATACATAACAATTTTTGAAAACATACCAACAAATAGCAAATACTATAAAAATACCTCCCGAGATACTTGGTAGATGTCATTTTTGCTAAAACAAACTATGCAGTCGCCTGCTCTCACGTTAGTTAATGATTCAAGTGCCTTTCTTTCCATCTCTAGTTCTGTCAACCTTTCATAGTGATGAAATCTATAATTTAAATTCATCAGCATTAATTTAGTGAATCTGAAAGTTCAGTGTTATCGAGACGCTAGATTTTTTTAGAAACATACCTCTACGTCTTCACCAGTGGTAACCATTATATTCTTTATCAGACCAATGGCAGCTGCTTCGCCACAAATGTGAACCTCATCTGCAACAACCCCTAATAACGCTCTAGTCCATGCCCATCCTCTCTGCTGATCCCTGAGCATTTGTATTTCATCGATTACTGCAATGTCATCTAATTTTTAAAATCAAACAAAAATCAAAATTCAATAAATAATCTGAATATTCGTTGAATTTGGTTGTTGATTCCAAGTAATGATAAATGTTTTACTGGTCTTACAATGATGTACCACAGAAGCCATTTCTACTGTACAAGCAATATGACTAGCGGCTGATTGGTCTGGATTGCCGAATCTACGTTCTTCACCAGTAACTAAGTCGCATGTTGTCCCCTAGAAAAATCGCACCATAAAATTTAAATAATTGATGAATAAAAAAGGCTACATGATCTTCAAAAATTTTGTAACCTTGTCATTAGCTTTCTGAAACACTTCTGAGGCAAGCAATTTCAAAGGACCACAATATACTCCTGACTTTGCTTCATAAAACTTCTTGAGAGCATGAAACGTTTTACCGCTGTTAGTGGGTCCCGCATGAAACACGATTTTTCTGGTAACAGCTCTTGCGTCAGGATACCTGGATAAATAGAGTGAAACACTTGTACTTTTAACATTTTACCACATATAGAGCTCTTACTTACCCAAATGTGATGAGATAAACAGAACATTTAAAGAGTGGCTAGAGATATGTAATCAATTAAATCTTACCAATTTGCTGGCGATCTCAAGTCACTAATCTTTTTCAAATCGTCCATACATTCCAAATGAGGAAAAATTTCCTTGGCATGTTTAATAAAGTACGTAAATAAATCAT
>JAANSP010004416.1:0-10218 GCA_036850745.1 Homidia socia
TAAAATGTCAGCCACACTAAAGCGACTTGTCAACCCGTCTCAGAAAAACATTCTGAGAAAGTACTCACACGCACAGGTAAAATACATTATATTTTAATAAACTATTGTTTAAACAATGATCATTAACGTTAACAACATTAATAATTACTCAACATAAGCGTTCATACATACCTGGTGAAGAGCGATCAGGAACAAAGAGACGCGCGTCGGTGGTGGTAACGTGTATTACAAATCACAAGTAGTAGCACATTGAATTATCAATGAAGTCAAAGATGAAAAAGCGTTTTCATTTTGACAACAATTGATTGTGAAAGAATTTTCAAACAATTTTTTAAATTCAATCACAGTAGTAGTAGGTATATCGAACTGATGATTTCCGCTGAACAAAGTTTACCTAGAACGATGCATGCTCAACAGAAAATTATCTCTGTCCTAAGTTAGCTCGTCAATATTCCACTATGCTTAAAACTGTTCAAGAATGTCCTTGAACAGAAATAAGATAAAAAGCTCTTTTTCATTCACACACCAGTGACTCCATTCACTTTTTGGCAAGAAATCACACAACAATCTTAACTTATACAGCACACCATACAAGTCTGTGCTCCATCCTTTTGAAAGTGAAAATGCCTGCACTTTATCCACTATGTTTAAAAATGTTCAAGAATGTCCTTGAACAGAAATAAGATAAAAAGCTCTTTTTTATTCACACACCAGTGACTCCATTCACTTTTTGGCAAGAAATCACACAGCAATCTTAACTTATACAGCACACCATACAAGTCTGTGCTCCATCCTTTTGAAAGTGAAAATGCCTGCACTTTGAAAATCAACACTTTCAGTGTACGTTATAGAACTACGGTTATTTGCTGATCATATAAATTATATTATGATGATATGAAAATAAAATGGCTATCTTTTAGACAAGCAAGAATAATCCCAACAACATGAATACTGTTTCAAACGAGCACACAGCAAGTCAGCAACTCATCCGTTTACTAGTTAGGTACATTTACAAACATCAACCAACAGCAAGCAAAAATTTAACCAGTTATACTAATAAAATAGGATTGTGTAACAGGACAAGTAGGTACTGCTCCTACTAGTATCAGCAGCGACCTACTTGTACCATGACTGCTGGAGCAAGGGAATAAAACTGGAAATGAAACTGGAAAAAATCAAATGATTCGTTTTACTTTACAAAATTATTTTATGCACTAACATAGTATTAGCCGTGGCCTTTGGCCTTAGCGCTGAGTGAGACTGGGAAAGATGAAAACACTTTTATACCATGCCAGTTCACTGTAAGAAGAGCAGAGTGAGTGCTGTGTTCAGTAGTAGAGGAGCTTGAAGAGCACATTTAAAGATCAATGAGTACAATATTACATCTTACTGCAAGCCTTACTCAATACTGACTGACTAGTCGTAATAGTTTGTGCGAGCAAGATTTTTTTTATGCAAGTCGACAGCAACATGGAGAACATGAGAGAATCAAAAGGCAAGAAAAATAGAAGCGTAGATCAACAGCGGAGAGTGGTGGAGAGAAGAAAGCAAAAAGGAAGCGTTGTGGATAAAGTTACAATAATTGCGACACCCTATGCCCTTGTTGTAGTACTTGTATACATGCACACATTGAATGTCTAGTCTTATCACATCTTTTTTATATCATTTTGATATAAACATCATCTAGACTGACACACTGTATAGGTATAGGATGTAATATATGTGCTATGGATAGTAGTAGTTGTGTACATATTTTTACAAGGAGAAATGCCTGTAGAGTTTTTATAGTCACCAGTTGGTTATGTAGCCTTTTCTTTTTTCCACCAGCTACAGTAATAGATGTGACTCTCTCTCACTTCTCTCTAGTCGAACATTATTATTGTGTAGCCTTGATTGCTGCTCTCATAAGACTCATCTGCTGTCGACTACAACTGTGAGTCCGATATGCCTTCTTTCATTTTTCCACCAGCTACAGTAATAGATGTGACTCTCTCTCTTCTCTCTAGTCGAACATTATTATTGTGTAGCCTTGATTGCTGCTCTCATAAGACTCATCTGCTGTCGACTACAACTGTGAGTCCGATATGCCTTCTTTCTCCATCCATATCGTTCCACATAATATGTAATACAAATACTGCACTCTCTCCATATAAAAATCTACATGATAAAAACAGGCAGGGAGAAAAGAGGGAAAAAGGGTTGAAAAACTCGTTATATATTTACTTTATTTCATCACATGCAAGTCCTTCTGCTATTAAACATCATCATCATCATCATGGGAGATAATATATTATTGCTCCAGAGTGAACGCGCATACAGATAGGCACACACTGGATTCCCTTCACGTAGCTCTATGCTATCAGCACGCATCTAATGTAATGTAACCTTGGGCTTTCTTGGACCACTGGAGCAGGATAGCTTTATTCTTCTTTTTCTTCTGTTGTACATAATAATAATAATATGCTCGTGTGGAAAATGTGTGTGTGTGTGTGTGTGGAGTAAAGCCAACATGCTGTTAAAATGTGCCTTATGCACATATTCCTCCATTCTTTTCTATTGCTGCTCTTGTCTCCCATTTATATTGTACTGTATAAACACAGCCGTGGTGGCAACACAGCCATTGCTGCTGCAAAAAAAACATGGAAAAGCGAAAGAGGCAACAAAGTAAAAAAAGCAGATACGACAAAAAATTCGTTTTATTACCATTTTATCAAAGTAACCAAACTCTTGGTGTATGGCCTATTATTATGATATGACAGACTAGACGCAAATTATTGTTAAGCCAAAAAAAAGCTGAGGAAAACACCATGAAAATTTTTTGTAGCAATTTAACTTTTATGTCGTAAAGATAATAATAATGTAACTAAATTTATTGAGGTTAAATGACTTTTTTTCCTTTATGCGATGAGATGCTCTATTACATATGCTGGTGGACACACATTATAAGCAATTTACTTTATTTAGTGGCTTAATGGTGAACGATGCTGTGGAAGGAAAGGAGAAAGTTGAGTTGGTTTTTGATAGAAAAAATGAGCAAGAAAGTTGTCTTGAGGTTTTGGCTTACCTTACCGGAATGCAACGTATAGTGGTGGTGGGCTGTTCTCTGGTGTGTTTTATGAGCATAATGAATAAAAGTTGCTGAGAAATGCCCTTGGCTTTTCTTACCATTTCCCAGTTCCACCGTTACATGGCTTCTTCTACTCACTTGTATTTACTCACTATCTCACCACATTGGTAAAAACAACAGAGAGAAAGTAAATTCCATAAAGAAAATTTTTACATTCTCTTTTATCAAAAAAACTTTATAGAAAGCCTATGAATGATTGACTACACTTGGTTCCACATTGAATACAACTGATTACTATGATATTTTTATATATTCTTCGGAACACTACACGGCAAACCGTTTTTTGGTAATAAATGTTCTTGGTGAATTTTTATGTGTGAAATTGTTCAAATTCTTGTTTAACCTGCAACTATTTATTCAGACGCAAGCAAGCAGAAAAAATATTACATATTAGGGGAAATAGGAAAGAGAGAAAGACACGTAACGTGACTTGTGTTACGACACATCACGTTCTGCCGGTTTACGCTGATACTTATTATCATCCTCATTTCATTCCTCTGGTTCCTACTTCCACTTACGCTAACGAGAAAAGGTGTCCAGAATAACAAAACCAGTCAGTACATTTTTCGTTTTTTTCTTTCTTCTTCCGCTTTTCCTAGAACACTTATAGTAGGCTTTGTTGAACATGATTGCAAAATATGTTTACGTAGAAAAAAACTATTATATTAACAGAATTTTCATAGGATGTAAGCAAAAAAGAGGTACTTGTTTGGACACTGCGTTATGTTGTTAGATTCAGGCGTGCTCCATCCTTTACCATTTATCAAAATGAATAACAATTTGCAAAAGTGAATCGGCTATGTGGTATATTATTATTATGGAAAATGGCCCACATATATCCCAAATTATAAAATTGGGGCACGATAAAGAATTCCGAGTCAGCTTGGTTCAGTCATGTTGTAAATTAGCTGAACATTCACCATCCATTCTTGTCATGTATGCATATAATGTATCTTCATTTCTTTACAGAGTTTTTTATGTACCAAAAAAAACCAAACAAATTTAAAAAGTAAACCATGTTCTGGGTTTTAGCTACTCAATCGTTTTGCTAAATAAGCAGAGTATATCGAAATGTATATTGGTTTTCCTTGCCAATTATGTTTAAATGCAGAAAAAATTCCACCTTGCTGGGTATAACCGATATGCGTATACTTTCTCCCACGAATGCAATACTTTGTACCTTTTGCAATTAATGACATAACTTTGTAGAAATATCTATAAAATCGTTCCACGCTTTCTATTTAGGCATTTGCTAGTCCACAGTTGGCAGAAGCTGAATCAAAAAGACCACTCAACCGCTTGGAGGAATTTCGTAAACGACAGGATACTCTACCTTTCTCCGCGTTTCTTACAGACAAATTTGGAAGAAACCATAATTATCTCCGTATATCTAGTATCGGAGAGATGTAATCTCAGATGTAAGTATGTGCAGGAATTCGATGAATTTATTCTGTCTGGATTGAAATTGGTCAAGTCTTACGATAATGCTTTCTTCTCCGCTTATAACTGTGCAACTACAGGCTATCTGCTGGAGTTGCTCGGTTTATCTGGAAAAAAGTTTGGCTAGTGGTGTCTGACGTGGTTAATAATCCTAATTTCATGTTTAAAAGGCACTTATTGCATGCCCGAGGATGGAGTTCCGCTGACGCCCACCAACAAACTATTAAGCTCGGCTGAAATCGTAAGAGTAGCGAAAATCTTTGTGGGTCAAGGAGTAGACAAAATAAGAATAACTGGAGGAGAGCCATTACTGAGAAAGGATCTTCCGAGAATTATTGGTAAAGATTGCTCCAAATAAGATTTTTGTTGGTTTGAGCATTTTTTATTATTGCTATTATTTTTGTTGTCCTTTTGTCGAGCGAATTTCAAAATACAGCACATGTTTAGAATTTTAAATGACTTTAATAACATATTACGGCGGCATGACCTGCTTTCACTGATTAAGTTGGATTTATGTATATATTATTATGGTACTTTTTTCCGCTCCCCACCTCAGAACAACTTTCTGAACTTAATCTGACTTCTATTGGAGTAACAACTAATGGGATTCTACTTGCTCGCCTGATGCCTGAACTGATTGCGAGTGGAGTCACCGCGATAAATGTTAGTCTTGACACGCTAAAACCTGAAAAATTCGAAAAGATCTCGAGACGTCCTCCAAGTGCTTGGTTTAAAGTATGGAAGGCCATTGAAATGGCCGATCTCATGGGATATTATCCTCTCAAACTGAACTGCGTCATTCAAGGAGGTGTTAACGAGGACGAGATTTGCGACTTTGTAGATTTGACAAAAGATCGGCAGTTGGACGTGCGATTTATCGAATATATGCCCTTCACCGGTAACAAATGGGATCTGGCCAAAATGGTTTCATACAAGCAGATGGTAGAAATCATTCGACAAAAGTATCCAGACTTTCTAAAACTTGAAGATCCTCTTAATCACACTGCAAAGGTACTTCACCGTTCATATACATAATCACGCTTTCATGCACAACGAACACTGAAAAAAGAGAAAGTGGGTGAAAGTTTATAATAAAAAGGGCTTCTTGAATAAATAAAGTTTGTAAAAGCACGCAAGGAGCAAAGCGTATAGTAGTGGCAGTAAATTTGCGTAAATAATTTTATGCAAAGGTACTTCACCGTTCATATACATAATCACGCTTTCATGCACAACGAACACTGAAAAAAGAGAAAGTGGGTGAAAGTTTATAATAAAAAGGGCTTGAATAAATAAAGTTTGTAAAAGCACGCAAGGAGCAAAGCGTATAGTAGTGGCAGTAAATTTGCGTAAATAATTTTCATATTATTATATAGGCGTATAGGATCCCTGGGCACGTCGGCCAAGTTGGTTTTATAACTTCCATGTCGGATCACTTTTGCGGAGGCTGTAACCGCTTGAGAATAACGGCAGACGGGAACTTGAAAGTATGCCTATTTGGAAATGCAGAAGTTTCCTTAAGGTACATTTAAAAAACGTACATTTTATATGCATCAATATAATTCTATAAATGTGCTTTCACTTTTCGGATTACTTTGCGTTCAACTAACAAACATTACAAAAAATATGCATAAAAAACTAAAAAAAATATATAAAGGGAAAGCAATCCTTCCTTTTATATTTGAGCTTTTCCCAGAAAAAGCAAAAAGCAATTTATTTGTAATGGTATAATATTTACTCTTCTCGGTAGAAAATTATTAGTTTTATTCCAGCATTGAAAAAGAAACTTTTTTTTGTTTTTCAAAAATCCATCATGAATATTTATAAAGTCATCGTAAAAATTGTGTACACTGCTTTTTCCTCACATTTTCCTTTTCATCTTTTGCCAAAGTTTTTTCTTGTTTTTTCCTAGAGATGCGATGCGGAACGGAGTAACTGATGACAGTCTACTTTCCCTCATTGGAAATGCCGTACAACGGAAGCATCCTAAGCATGCCGGTATATAAGAAATAAAATGGAAAACTTTTATAATATTTTTAAGCGAGCACACTTTGTAACGTACCATTTAGTTATACCTTTTGACTGTTTCCAATACTTTTTCTTTTCATTTTCTTACTTTTCTTTTCTTCCAACTGTTTCTTCTATTCAACACTTTAGTAAATGGGAAACAATGGCCAACTTAATTTTACGTATTTTTTCCAAAATGCTGCGTTACAAAATGGCATTTTTTTGCGTAGACTACAAAAACTAGACACCTATACAGCTTTCACTTTTTATAAAGTTTCAGTATTTTTTTCTCTTTTTTCGCGTTTATTTTGTAGGAATGATGAATCTAGCCAAGATGGAGAATCGACCCATGATATTAATCGGTGGGTGAGACTGACTCTGTATATGTTTGTCTCTCTCTCTCATAAACTCTATATATAAAATGTACGTTGAGTTTTAAAAAACTTTCTTTTACTTCATCACGCAAATTCATGTTGTAGGAACGTTTACGTTCATATACACTTTCCATCCAACGCCAAGACCAAATGATATCATAAATGCCACTATAAAAGTGACGGGAACTTGTTCTTTTGAGTAGTCATGCAGAGAGATTGAGTTGAGCATGTTATTTTGTGCTCTTGTTTTCCTCTCTCTCGCTCTCTGCTACTTTTTCTTCAACATGAAAATTATACTTTACATCCTGCCGAGTTTAAATTAATAATGAGCAGTTTGGTCTGTTTTTGATGCTACATGTTTTAAGCGTTTGCTTGGCTGGTCATAAAGTTGAAGCAGGAGAATACAAAGGTTGTGGTGGTAGGAGTAGTGAGGTCATATAAAATGTAAAGTAAACTCTAGCCAAAATTTGTAAATATTATGTTTTATCCCCTCCCCCAAAAAAACTCTCTACCACGAAAATTTAGTGTGCAGTACAAAAAATTGAGTGGTAGTAGCGGGTGTACACTATGCACACAGCTATATAAAAAACTTTGTTTTCTCCTTTGCTTGAATGAAACACGCACGGTAAACAAAAAAAACATAATACGGATTCTTTCCTGAGAGAACACGCTCAAATTTTGATGTCTTTTTGTAATGGTGTTTCCTTTTTTTGTACACACAGAGAAAGACATAATCCTTTTCCCGGTCATGGCTCAATGTGCCCGTAGTAGCCGCATTAACATTTTGTCGTCCTTTGATCTCTCAAATAATGCTTTTGTTGCTGCTGCATTTAAAGGAAGACGAGAATACAAGCAACTGCTACCACCACCACTACAACAAGAACAAGGGGAACTGCAGTCTCTATATGAAGATTGCAATCAAAATGACGTTGTATTACCATCACCATCATACAATTCAAATTCCTTATTACATCAACTATCACCGTCATCATCATCATCATTGTCGGCGATGAGTATAAAAACAAGGGAGACAGGAGGAGGAAACTACCATCAGCATCAGCAACGACGACGACGACATTTCTCTACTACAGAACATGACAATCATAGTAATAACACTTCAACAGCAGCATTTAAAGCAAAAAGTACAGGTTTACGAGGAACATTATCATCATCATCATCATTTTCACTTTCTGGCCCAAGCAATGGTGCTTTTTCAACTTTTTCCTCCACCACACCAGCAGCAGAAGCAGTAGAAGGACTGAGTCACGTTGATGCAAAAGGAAAGGCAAGCATGGTGGATGTAAGTGAGAAGAAAGTGACAACACGGGAAGCTATTGCAGAGGCAACGGTTAATTTAAGTTCAGAGACTTTTCAGGCAGTTGCCAGCAATAAAATGAAGAAAGGAGATGTGCTCACGGTAGCCCAAATTGCTGGCATTATGGGAGCAAAGCACACATCTAATTTAATCCCATTATGTCATCCTTTACCTCTGCACAAAGTTGATGTAAATCTAGAGCTCAGGGAGGAAGGAAATTGTGTTTATATTCAAGCTCTCGCTAAAACTACTGCAAAGACTGGGGTGGAAATGGAAGCTTTGACTGCAGCAAGCATCGCAGCACTGACGATATATGACATGTGTAAGGCCATGGGACATTCCATTACAATTACTGATGTTCGACTAATTAAAAAATCCGGTGGAAAATCTGACTACGCCTTAAGAGACGAAAACTTACAAGAGGCTAAATAAAGTTTTATTGTATACGTAAAATATAATAATAAATAATAATATTATTTTCATGTTGTAGTTTGTAGTTTCGAATAACAAATTAAAAATGTGTACTTTTGAAACAAAACTAGCTCGTAGCTCATTATATTTTATACACACATCCGTTGTCTACTATAACAAGACATATACAGCTATAATGTGTAAATAGTTTAGAACCTTTGCACCATTCCGGGAACTGCAGTACCCGGTGGTATATGTGCCCCAGTTGGTGTTCCTTGTCTAGGAACGGCTGCAGCAGTGCTGGGAACATTTTGCTTGGAACCTCCTTCTTCAAACACTCGCACAGCTAGAGCTGCTCTGGGTCCGGTCATCCATACTCTTCCTTCGTAATCCACAAGCGAAGTGTCGACAGTCACGTTCGTAATGCCTGGAAGCGTCAATGAGAGGAGGAACTGAGCCTGGAAAAAGTCTCTATGTGGTACTATATCCTTCACAAGTTGTATTTGACTCTTGGTGGGTCTATATGGGATGAGGACAAACCGTTTGTAATTTATTCACACGTTGAGCAGCACGGTAGTAGGAACAGGGTAACTCTGTAAAGCTAAATTAATTAAAGAAAGTTGTACCTTATCCATAAGATGAGAGCGTGGATTGGTAGGTGGTGCAGAAGTCACTGTTATGCGTATGGCTTTAGGTCTTCTAAATGAGCTGTGTAGGTTAGACACTTTGGCTCCCTGATTGCCACTCTGCTGGAGTACACCTTCGATTTTTAATGCTAGATTGCTTCCAAGTAGAACAGGAACACTGTCGCCTCTAGGTTGTGGTGAAACCGCAATCTAATCAAAAGTATGGTTACAACAAAATTAAGTTACCATTACTGTTTGGAATAGTTTGGATGACAATATCACGAATGTATGCTGGATGTAATTAATGTATATACCTTGGTTCTCGTGTTTTGCAGAGTTTGAAAGAAAAAGCGGGGATAGGGAAGTGCAGATTCGATTAAGATTCCGATAGCTTCTCTAAGCTTGATTATTTGCTATACCAAACAGAATAAATTTGCATAGCATATTACAAAAACATTCAAAAACATTATTTGCCACTAAAATTACTTGCTATTTCTTATTATTTCGAGACAATACCTCGGTTATCGTTGCTTGTGTCGTTGAAGGATTTAAAGAGCGAATTATTTCAACAGCTTTTTTACAAGCTAAGATAAGAGACCAAGAATTTCCAGCTTCAATATAACTCATTCCTGTGCAAAACGTAAGTGGTGTTTCATCTCCAGAAAAGGAAGGATGATCCTTTGATACAACAACCTTTTCTATCGCTCGTGAAACCATGAGGCACATTTGCTGTAGACTGTATATTAAATCCACAAAAATGCTTGGTAAAAACCGTTAAAGATTGTAAAGAATAGACCAAAATTGTATTTTATAAGACTTACATTTGAATATTTAAAAGAGATGAATTGTCGGCATCAAAAGCAGTTTGGTATAAGCGACCGTAGTAGTCACTGATTATTTGAAAATCTCGCACAGATTTTC
>JAANSP010004417.1:0-10218 GCA_036850745.1 Homidia socia
CCTTTAAAGTGAGTAATATAAATGCGTAAAGAATTTTCCAAGCTGAAAACAACGGCTGGAGCAGCGTCGGCAAGTTCGGTGAGTTATATAAAGCAAGAACAGAGTAGCGACGACGTCAAAATTCTGGTGGTGAGTGAGTCCTCCCCAGGTGGTGACTCACAGACGATTGAAGACTTGGTCCGCAGTGGCATTGGCGCAGAGGAGGAAGAAGAAGGGGACCGGTCAATTGGTTTGCTAGGTTTGGTACGAGGAGGGGGACATCACCATCTCCACTCCGAGCAACCACCCCCACTTTACTCGGGAGGTTTATTGCGCATGTCGTCGGAACTTGGAGAAGCAGAATCAGCAGCGTCGGTGGCAGTTAGCGGAGGTGTAATAACACTAGCGTCGGCAGTACCGTCTGCCCCACAAGCAGTAGTTGTTTCCACTGGACATGTTGGTGGACTGGCGACCAGCGTGATAAGTCACAGTAGTGGTGGTAATAATAGTAACAGTAATAGTAATAGTAGTAATAGTCATCACAGTGCAAGTCATTTGGGAATCCCGTATGAGCACCCATTGACTGCTGCAACCACTGCCATGTTGAACATTACCGGAACAGGGGAGGATCCTTCGGGATTCGCCGTTTTCTACGATTATTATGGAAACATGAAAAATGGAGGGAACATTGCTGATGCAACTTCGGCAATCAAGACGGAGAGGACTATCAACGCGGACATTTGGTCGTAAGTGAAAATTTAAGAAATAAAATCTCATTTCGCCCCACACCGTTTTTGGTAGCCGAGCTGACGAAAAATAGCTTTAGGCATTCTATAGATATATCTCCCGCTGTTGCTTATGCAAAAAAATGCTCCTCTTCATGCCTATTCACTTATCTGTTCAATTTTTTTCTTTCTCACATTTATCCTCGCCGTCACTAGCACCACCACCACCACTCCTTTTGCCTCAGTTGCTTCTGCGTGACAAAGCATAAAAAGGCAATGAAATTTATTTTCATGCTTTTTTATTTTTGGTAGCCGAGCTGACGAAAAATAGCTTTAGGCATTCTATAGATATATCTCCCGCTGTTGCATATGCAAAAAATGCTCCTCTTCATGCCTATTCACTTATCTGTTCAATTTTTTTTCTTTCTCACATTTATCCTCGCCGTCACTAGCACCACCACCACTCCTTTTGCCTCAGTTACTTCTGCGTGACAAAGCATAAAAAGGCAATGAAATTTATTTTCATGCTTTTTTCTCTCTCCCTGTCTGCCTGTCTAATTTGCTATTAGCGTAGTTAGTCGTACATACATGCGCGGTTAGTGCATATTGAATGGAAGGGACAAACCAACCAACCGGGATCTTGTGACGTGGTTGGTTGACTCGCTAACTTGGCGTAACCGTCAAAACGCAAACTCTCTCAGCAGAATACAGAATGAACAAAGCGCTCGTCATCTCCCCTTGTTCATCTTCGTTCAATGAATAGGAAATAAAAAAATGTATACTGTTCAAAAAGATATATTATGAGCTCGCATAGAATCGAGTCGAGAGCTATTGTTCCTTCCGAGAGGGACCAGTAGTCTTCTTCTTCACAAAACAGCATCAATCACACCTTCAAAAAATCTCTTTTGCTTCTCTCTCCATTCATATAATTCACATCTATGCATGCTCCTTGTTGTGAAGAAAGGGTGGGCTCTGTCTCAACGAATTCTATTTCTGGTCTCCTTCAAACAGCCAAAAACCAACCAACCCGCTTCTTTTATTTCTTGTGTCGATACTCTGATGACGATGAGATGTGAAGCTTTGAATGATGATGATGATAATAATAATATGACAACATGCATCTGTTTCCTGATGTGAGAGTAAAATAGAAATTGGGGAGAGACGATAATACGTAATAATAACGTATTTTTTCAAAAAGAGAAAGAAAATACTGCAGCAACAGTTTTCCCCATGCTCTCCTTTTTTATCTCTACACATCATTTTTATGCAATAATGCAACAAGTTTTTTTCTTGTTGTTTTATTTTTTATTTAAAACAGAAAAACCGGATTATTTCAAAGGAAAGTAGTGATGGTGGTGGTAGTAGTAGCAGCAGCAGCAGAAGCTGCAGTAAAAGAAGAAGGGAAAGGATGTGGGGCGGGTAAACGAGTGTGCTTTATGATAAGTGGTGTTGGTAGTAGACTTCTTTTACACACATAATCTTGTTAGATGACTGCGCACACACAGAGATTATAATTTTATCATGCAATATATTATGAAACGGTTAAATAAAAAGGAAAAAAGAAAGATTATGCTATCTAAGCAGTTCTACTGGCACACATATTTTTCTCTGTAATCTCTTTTTCACAACCAAAGTCGTTGATGAGGATAATGAAATAAGCAATATTATTATTATTAT
Organism: Homidia socia; assembly: GCA_036850745.1. NCBI lineage: Eukaryota > Metazoa > Arthropoda > Collembola > Entomobryomorpha > Entomobryidae > Homidia > Homidia socia. The sequence continues at coordinate 2,382 of JAANSP010004417.1, forward strand.
TATTATTCCTATGCACTTTTGTAGAAAATGCAAGCAGAAAATATTTTCCATGAATGATTTTTTTTCTTTCTTCATTCTCCTCCTACAAACTTGTCCCGTCTAACCAGCACAGCCATCATCATCAGTAGACCAGTCTGGTGTGCTATAACTTGACTTTTTTCAAAAACTCACCTGCCTGGCCTGGCCTGCTTTGCCCTTCTTTCTTGAACTTGACTGCCTTGACGGGACAACCACTATTCCACAACAAAATGCATCGGCATCGTCATTATCCTTCTCATCTGATGATGACCATCATCATCTCTTAGTTTTTTCCTTTTACTACGGATATTGCACAAAAAACCTGAAATCTTCAGCTAAAACCCGATTAAGTAGAGAGAAAACCGTCATCACCACCACCACCAACAGTAATAATAATCATAAAAAATAAAAACATACGTTTTGTGCATTTATTTTCATAAAAACTGCCATTGCCATGTTATACGTTACTTAATAGTGCTACTGCATTATATATTATGTTCCTCATTTCATCATCATCATCGGGGATAATCTTCAGCTGAGATTTTTTTGCTGGGTAATCTTGTAAAAATGGAGCATGACCACAAGATCAAAAATTTGACCATGATGACGATAATGGTAGTTCGTTTTAAGCGGTTTTACTCAATATAGATAGAAAAGCTCAAGTAGCAAAAAATATCACAAGAAAAATACCGCGCATCATCATGGTCCGCTAAAAGGAACATGTATAATAGCTGTACAAGTACAAGTAAGTCGTGCCATGTACCAATTTTTTTGCAGGAAAGAAAAAGAAAGAAAAATACAGTAAATTCATTATTCCTTCCTATCCTGGCCTGGCTGGGCCATGTAAAAAGTCTCTCAATCATCTGATGAGGATTGCCCGTGTCCGTTCAATTCTAAATGAACAATACAAAATCTAACTATATCCCCACATCAATTTCCTTCTTCTGGGACATCTCCACATTTTGCTTATTTAAAGAGACAGAGAGAGAGAGAAAGAAGAAATAAGAAATTTTCTTCTTTTTTTACATATTTAGCAAAACATGCATTTTTCGTGTCTCCTTTTTCTTGCATGCATGCTTGCATGTAATCATGCATAAAACATGTTATACCTACTACAAACTTATGGGCAGGGTCGTGGATTTTGTGGGATCATCATTATCATGATGGCATGCATGCCATGAAAATTTTGTACTTGGTCTTCTCGACATGTACGAAAAGCGTACATGCTAACATTTTTTTTCTCTAGCTGGTCAGCCAGAAAAACTGTGATGGCAGGGCAGGTGAATCTCTGCTGAATCTCGCCAAGAAAACAAATCTCTATCTCTGTCTGCTGTCTTTTTACCAAAAAGAATATATATTATTATGCGTGCATGGTGGTGGCGGCGGTGGTAGTGGTGATAGTAGTGGTAATGGTGGACGTGGCTTTTTTCCGTTAGGTCAGTGACCCTCTTTTGCTATTGCTGCTGTTAGTGAGAGAAGAAGAAGAAGCAGGAGCAGAAAGAAGCATCAAGCATCATCAGCAGCCCCGAGAAGATTTTTTTGGCTACTCTTCTTTCTTTCTTCTGGTCTAGCTTCTATATCTCTTCTTCTCTCTAAAAAGGAAGATATTAAATGACCAAGAAGAAAAAAGGAAGACAAACCATTAGAATACGCACTATAACAGCAGCGATGATGATGATGATAAACATGAGACCTTTTTTTGTTTCCTTTTCTTCTTTGATCATCTTTTTCATTGCCATCATTTCTCTCTCTGTAAAAAATAATAACTTATAGTGCTGTTGTTATTGTTGTGGTACATACAATATTATTGACAACGACAACGGAATGCTCACATTACCCACGTATAAACGATGTTGGTGATGAGCATCACTTTAACATTTTTTTAGACAAACTGTACAGCTCATATATCATATTATAGGGCATATTAAATATACCATGTTTTTTGCACAAAACGAAAGAAAGAGAGAGAGAGAGAAGAAAAAGATGTAATATAATTTATAATCTCATAGATATGCCAATTCATACATTGTTTACGTGACGTGTGTACATCATGTGCTCTGATGCTAATGCTGCTATTGCTGTTATTATTATAGAACAACACGCATGCACTTGCTCATTGTTTGTGCAATGTCCATTGTTATAAAAGATTATGCTCTTTTTGCTCTTCTTTGCTGCTTTTTTGGTGTGTAATGTTTTTTTTTGTGTGTGGGCAGCTCACGCTGTCAATAATATCTAAAGCTGAAGACTAAGTGTCAGAGTATTAGCATGACACCACCGAGGTTGTCGTCATCATCATCATCATCCTTCTAAAAACTCTCGTGTGTTATTATTGCCTATTATTCTCTATTTTTTATGTTTTTAATGCTAATATGCAAACACTAGCACTTTTTTTAAACTGCTGCAGTGTAGCAAGCCTTTTTTGGGGACAAAATATCATATTTCCCAGCAGAGTCATCGTCAAAGTGAGAGAGACCGATCCCATCAATAATAACAACTTGAGAGTGTTGTATGAAGAGAAGGGTTAAAAAGTTTCAATTTGATACTTTGTTTGAAAAGAGTGGGCGATGGTGCATTTATCTATTTTGTAGGTTTCAGGATAACTACAACTGCATCACCGTCATCATCACTACCAGCAGCTAGCATCAATAGGGCATGGCTCTAGTAGAGAAATAAAAACGTACGGATTTTTAATTCAATGTTGGTACTATAAAAATGAACGTAGTTTAAGCGTAGTAGAGTGATAGAAAGAGTCCCCGTGGCGAGCAGCTTCCTTCCAATCCAACAAATCCACACAGGCGGACGGACATATTATTTTATTTATTTTCAATCCATGACCAAAGTCATTGGATTTGATTGTCAATTCTATTTTTACGAGGGGATATATTATATGCCCCGGTTGAATTTGAATGATGCATGGCCCACAATAATGGGGATGTGGTCAGTTTAAGAAAAAAATTATATATTTTTTTTCTCTCTCTCTTCGCATAAGTTTGTATTGCTGCTTGTGATTGTCAAAGTTTAACCTTTTCCCTCCCACCACCTCTAAACAGTCTTTTTCTCATTGCAATGCGTTTTATCCTCTTTCTTCTTCTTCTTCCTCCTCTCAAAAAATTATTTATTTCCACTGCTTTTTATGTAACACAAAATACATCTGTTTTAATTTCAAGCTGAAGGAGAAGAAGATGAAGAAAATAGAGAAAAATCCTGCTACGCCCATTCATACAGTTTTTGTCGTGCGGTAATAAATTCGAAAATTGCACTTGTGACTTTGTCTGCTCTGAATGAAGAAAATAGAGAAAAATCCTGCTACGCCCATTCATACAGTTTTTGTCGTGCTGTAATAAATTCGAAAATTGCACTTGTGACTTTGTCTGCTCTGTTCATGCAAGAAGTCTCTTTTTTATTCTGTTTCTTTTTACCTGTCTCGAAATAAAGTGCACAACTTTATTATCCCCATTTGTCATGGCTCATATTATTGTACTCCTATCAAAAGCAGCAGCAGTCTGAACATTTTGCCATTTTTACAAATCAATTTTCATTCAAGTGCTCTGCGCTGTGGTGTGGTGATTTAACTAACTTTGCTCATTTAAGTGAATGGAACGGACAGAGATTCATTTTGTTGGCTAGTTAGAGTATAAAGTCATCGTCATAACTCATTGCACAAAATGGAAATAGAAGAAGGGAAAAATTATTACAATCACAAAATTTTTTTAGGAAAGGAAAGAGTTTATATATAAGACAGAGATTCATTTTGTTGGCTAGTTAGAGTATAAAGTCATCGTCATAACTCATTGCACAAAATGGAAATAGAAGAAGGGAAAAATTATTACAATCACAAAACATTTTTAGGAAAGGAAAGAGTTTATATATACAAGTAAGTGGTATATACATAATACTTTTGTATATAATGTGTACTTGTATGCATATATTTTTATGACGACCTAAAGAGCATTGCTATCATTGAATTATAATGATGATGCGAGTTATTTAGAGGCTATTAGAGGATGCGCCATATCGAATGGAATGATGATTTATTTCGCTAGCACTTTTATACACAAAAACACCGTCGTCATCCTTTTAGTTTTACTAATATATGCGCACTTGTATACATGCGCAATATCATCTTAACTTTTTTTCTCAAAAAATGTGATTGTTATGCCACTCTGTAAAATCTCACATTTTACTATTATCACCGTCATTTAGTACTCACATCTTGTTCGTTTGCGTCTTTTTGGAATGTTACCAGAAAATGTATACGTTCAATAGAACATTATCATCATGTATAATGCAGTATAAGCTTGGAGTTTAAAAAAAATGTAATAAATAAAAATGTTTTTCGTCCAACCAAATCTACTCCACTCACCGCATGGCAGTATATATAACCATAACCCTTTTTTAATGAAATAAAGTCAGGAGAAAAATGTAAGAGATGATGACCATCATCATCATCAACAACACCAGCATCAATTTTTTTTCTCTTAAACGACACAACAACAAACCATTTTACTCTCTCAGGTGCTTAAGACGATCAAGAAAATAAAGAATCCGTCCTCGTCCCCACTTTAGAGCTTTGTTCCATCCTCTAATATTTTTTTCATTATGTTTACTTCCATGTAAAACTTTGTAACACATTTACGTGTGTGTGCACATTATGTTGTGCAAGGTGATGTGGTGTTGAGAGAGACTCCAATTTTTTTTAACTAACAAACGACGACGCATCTTATCTTGTTGTTTGTATTAAGGAAGAACCTAAGGTATGGCCAAAAACACACCGTGCTCTTCTTCTAGCCAAGTAATATCGTCATCACCTCACTAGTTTCTTCTTTTTCATAATCAAATCTTGTTGTTTGTATTAAGGAAGAAACTAAGGTATGGCCAAAAACACACCGTGCTCTTCTTCTAGCCAAGTAATATCGTCATCACCTCACTAGTTTCTTCTTTTTCATAATCATCAAAGTCATACCTGAAAACTGCCAGCTGAGCAGCAGCAGCAGCAGAGAGTTCTCAAAACGTTTTTTTTCTGTTTGACTTTGACTGAGAAAATGATTCATTTTTAGTGTTTTCCATGAAGTTTTACCGAGCATTTCATTAAGTTGATACTCCACTGCTGCTTGATGCTTGTTGTGTGTGAGGTACCTAGGCCAAATGCCACGCTAGATTGCAAGAGTATATAACTTTTTAACTTGAGAAGTAATCATCAAACATGTATATATTTTATACACATTTTTTCATTCTGCAGCAGCAGCATCAACAGCGGCAATATATCTTGGACCATTTATTATTATTATTACGACGATGAACTTGGCATGTATCAACATCGTCATCGCGCGGTCGTCCTCAACTATATCAAGCATGCAATCCACTAGTATAACATTATATGTGTAAGAAACATTCACAAAGAAAGAAAACAAAGTGAAAAACGGATTTGACTTTTTTCTTGAAAGATGCACGCTCTGTGTGCTGGTGAGTGCGTTTTCTTTCTTTCGAATGTAAAGTTAGTATGTAGGTATTAAGTATACATATGTGAGTGGAGAAGACACTATATATATTTTTATTTCGTTGTTGACTTTACTTTGCCTATTGCGTGCAATGATCATGGCAGGGCAACGCGCATGGCTCAAATATGGAATGGTAAATTCCACCTTCTATTGTTATTACCTGAGCTGCATAGACAGACAATATTGCATGCAAGCAAGGTAACAAGAGAAGAGTGAGCCAACAGCATCTTAAAAAAGTCCATGTGGCTTTTGACGCTGCTGCTCCTTTACATTTCTTCTTCATAATGAATGCATGTGCTGTAGCTGTGTGGTGGAAAGAGAGTGGTGGACATGCATATCATTTAGCTTTTTGGCTTGGCCTGGCCTTTTTCTTTAAGAAACACATTATTTTTATTCATCATCGTCATCAACATCATGGTCGTGGTCATTTTGACTCCACAACAACAGACAGATAGTAGAAGTATTAAGCAGTGAAGTAAGGAATAGAGTGTAGCGAAGTAGAAGAAGAGCTTTACTGCGTTCATTCTACCGAGATTTCTTTAAAGGAGATGGAGATGACGATGAAGAAGTGCTTTTTTCTCATTCTTCTTTTTATAAAAAGAATCACTTGAAATATGGAGAAAAATTTGCATAATAATCGCATCCAAGAAGAAAGCGCATGCATATACCTATATGGTTCAAATGAGATATTAGATATTCTATAGTGTCCGTGTGTGCGTGGAACATACAAAATAGCCAAGAAGAACAAAAAACTGCAAAAAGCTTTTGATCATCATCATCAGCATCGTTGTCTTCGTTCGTAGTAGTAATATGTTGTAATATTATTAATAATGAAAGGGAGAGAGAGAGAGAGCAGCCTATACTGCTCATCTCTTGAATTCAAAATCAGTCTGCCTCAAAAATAATAATATAACAATATAATATGCATACAGAATTGTTAAATAGACGAAAGAATAGATTACAAGTAAGCGGGTGAATACGTAATGAATGAAGAAGAATGATCAACGCTATCGTCCTGCTTATTGTCTTTTTATTCCCTTTTTGCTTATCTTTCCAAGTTTTTTAAATATCTTATTTTTTGCGAAAAAATCGAGAGAAATAAATGATTCCTTCAAGATAATGACGATAGTGGTAATAATAATAATTTCTCCCAAAAATATAATATGTATAATAATAAGTCTGATGCATACGTGTGCTATGCATAAATGATCAACGCTATCGTCCTGCTTATTGTCTTTTTATTCCCTTTTTGCTTATCTTTCCAAGTTTTTTAAATATCTTATTTTTTGCGAAAAAAAATCGAGAAATAAATGATTCCTTCAAGATAATGACGATAGTAGTAATAATAATAATTTCTCCCAAAAATATAATATGTATAATAATAAGTCTTATGCATACGTGTACTATGCATGTGTGATATGAGATGAGCATGACATATTAGAAGGCATCATCCTTTTTGTTTCACATGAATTTTTCATGAATAATTGTGTGTTTTAAACTTTACATATTTGAAGAAAGGAAAATAAGGGAGAGATATAATATTACCGTTTTTATGACGGCAAATATGGAAGGAAATGGTGTGGTGGTGNAATAATTGTGTGTTTTAAACTTTACATATTTGAAGAAAGGAAAATAAGGGAGAGATATAATATTACCGTTTTTATGACGGCAAATATGGAAGGAAATGGTGTGGTGGTGGTGGTGGGGGTGATGATTGTAGTATTTGGAGAGAACCCTCTCTAATAATGTGTAATTTTATTACTTCTACTTTAGTTTCATCTCATGTCGACGAAAGGTTCCTTTTTGTCCGAAAAATGCCAGAAAAAATATCAAAATGGATTTTTAAAATGTAAATACAGAACATAAAGTTCTGGTCACACAGTGCTGGTTGATGTGGTATCGTCTTTCTTTTATTTATTCATCGCGGTCCATGGGTCAGTAACCCTTTTTCAACGGCACACACAATGATAACAACATATTTTCTTTATAGCAAAGTGCGTTTTCTTTGGTATTGTGGCATGGAAAAAACTATTCCTGGTGGTTGGACAACAAAAACGATATAGATACAAGGACCGTTCATTTTTCGTGACAATTTTCAATATGAGTCATGATGCTGCTGCTCACAGAAGAGGAAAATAACAGCAGTGGCATATGTATACAAAGCTGTTAAACAATGAACAATAGGGACAATAGTAAAAAGATAACAAAACACCACACAAGAAAGTTTACGCAGACTAGTAGAGCAGTTGAGAGAATGCCACCAGTTGTCTCTATATTAATAGATGGCTTTGGTGAATTCCTTCATATCATTTTTGTCTTTC
>JAANSP010004418.1:0-10216 GCA_036850745.1 Homidia socia
TTAAAAAATCTCATCTTGCCCCAATAAAACTGTTGCTAATTTTTTGGTGTTTTTCCTATTTTTTTTAGATTGGCTGCAGCATAGGGAACTTTAGGCCCAGTTCCACTTGTGAAGCCGTCTGTCGCCTGCTTCACAACCGCACCGCGTGCTGCTACGGCGTAAACTATGACAGCCGAGCTGTTTGCGCCTGCTGCAATCTCACCAACAAAGGCGCCTGCCCCACCGTTTGCGGAGGTCACTGCCACATAATCACCCTGAACGCTGGAAACTGCTCTGAACTCCGTGGAGTAAAGACTCGTTCTGGAGGGGGCCCTTCTATCATCAATGATCTCTCCATTTTGTCGGATCATCCGGGCGGAAGTCGTTACAAGCCGTTGCAGTCCCCAAGATCTGAGCCGGTGACGGAGGATAGTGAAAGTGATAATAGCAGTAAAAATTCTACGTCTCTGTCCTCACCCTCCAGCAAGAATAAAATGAGCACCTCAAACAAACTGTTTCAGCGGCTTAGTAGCACTCTGGATTTCATTTAACGCTTTCAATTATAAATTATTGTACACAGTAAACTAATTTAAAAATAACTAAATAATATACAAATGCAACAATTTACGAACGTTTTATTATTTACGTAGGCAATCACGAAATTGTTTAATACTCAAGTCATTCAATCAGTAAACTGTTATTGTTGTAATTGCTAACAAATAAACGGTTTTGTTAAAAATTCATTTCGCAATTTGTAGTGAAATTAAAGAAAAAAAGTTTTTTTAAGTTTGCCTAGATAGTTTGCGTTCCATTTTTTTCCTATCCACTACCCACAAAGTCTTACGTGGCTATACATAGTGAGCCAATGTAGTTGCGCTTTTCCTTTTTTTAAGTGAATGCAGCAGCACTGAAATAAAAGCTTCCAAAATGTCAAGCGTATTAGTTTGGAAGTCGTATGAAATCAGCCAAGCGTTTTTTGCCAAAGTATTGCCAACTAAATACTGGTTTCATGTGGACACGGCAACTCGACAATGGCTGGTTGTAAAGACAAAGAAAACTATCGTAACACCGATTTTATTCTTTATCATGCTGTTAGTGGCGATAACCATGTCTTGCGTGAATATTTTTCAAAAAACTGAAAGCCATTCAACCGCTGCTACTCAATTTGCAGTCATTTTGTGGACTTTTATGTTGCCAATTTGGGGTATTTTGGTGGTGGTAATTGTAACTTGGTATCCGGATACAGAACAACTTGCTGAATTCTTTAACGCTTTAAACTCATTTCAGCGTCAGTTAACCCAAGCTAACAAAATCAAAAAGTGTTCACTTTCCTACACAACTCTACTGAAAAATGGTAAATATCAATGATTTTGAATAAAAAATCAATAAAAAATAATCATCGCTTTCCTCCACAGAGTATCACAAGTGGACTCGGCATCACCAAGTTGACGTTATTGGTCTGTTACTCAATGCGCTTACATGGGTGCTTATGGCAGCAGGAATTTGCATACCGCCGAGCTTGATTGTATTTGGGCTGGATCCTCTTTGGGCATTCTTTACTGCGCACGTTTACAAATTCACTTGCTCCACTTTTAAGTACATACCAATTTATTTGATAAGATATATAATTCTGCATTATCTTTGCATGGAGTCCGTACGATTATATATTGTGATAACTGCAGTTGCGCTGACATCATTCAAAGTTTATTTGCAATGTCTTGATATCATAGCAAGAAGGCTGTTAACGTCTACATTAATACTTACTTATAATATGTTCCACTGCGTAAATCAAATTGCGCTATCAACTATTAGGTGTCTAGCATGCACACTGTTGAGTTTTGGATTTATCATACTTGTTGTAGGTAACTGCATATTAGTTTCGTGCTGGGGTTATTTTCCTGTTGGAATCTATCTGTTAATTGTTGCGTTGCTGATGATTCCGTATGCCATACTCTTTTGTGCTGTGCCCTTTGCAATCCAGTGCAATGAACAGAGTGAAGTCTTGCTGAGCACTTGGAGATTGGGGGTGCTTTCGAAAACGTGGCAGAGGCGCTACTGGACTAGGCTTGTGAGGGCGCAGCAACCCATTTCCATTTACTACGCAATGACAAAATTTGAAAAGGCTACGATGCGAAACTACTGTTCTAGTGTTCTTGAATTTACTTTAAATGCCGTTTTGGTATTTAAATAGGTGTGCGTGATTAGTAAAAAAAACATATGAATTTTATATTATGAAACAGTGAGATTTAAGAAAATGATAAGTTATCTCGCGCCAGAAAATATTTTGTTTGTTTGAGTTGATGGGATGTGTGGTTGCACAGTTTTTTATGTCGTATAAATCGAATTAAAATTAAACGCATATCAATTACAATATTGTTCTGCATGCATTAATTTTGATCTTTTATTCATGTGCAAGGGGCTTAATAATATATCCATTATAAATGATTATGGAAGGAGGGAGGGGGCTAACAAACAAGTTAAGTAAGTAAATTAATTTCAGAAAAAGTGAAATATTTAAATGACTTGCTTGTTCGTACACACACACACACAAATGAAGAATACGGGAATGATGATACTGATACTGAGCCTAAATCTAAACTATTTCAATAAATGTACAAAACAAAATTTTGCATTGTTTTTAACAAGTAAACCACCAAAACCAACCATATTTTAATTTTACAAAAAACTATTTTTGTTTTACTCAACATTATCGCTCAAAACGAACTACCTGATAAACTTGGCCTAAAGTAACGATTTCCCATTTGCGATTTGCGTAACACAAATGATTCTTTTTTTTCGCCCCTTTCAAAAAAATGTCCGGTTCAAAAACCAAAATTTGCCAGTTTTCCTATGTTCAAAGATTTTTTTAAATGTTCCTGTGTGAGGAACAGCAACAGTTATCACATAACAACTTAAAATCCATTAGTTTTACAAAATAACAATAGAAAATTCAAAAAGAATACTTAACTACGAATAAAAAATTTAGATGTAACAATTTACAATGCGAACCTTTTATGATTTACGTAGGCAATAACAAAAATGTTTAATACTCGGTTATACTCACTCAATTATAATGATTATTCCTAACAAATAAACTGTTTTTACAATTAAAGTACCGGCAAAAATAAATTAAGGATTGAGTAATGCAGTGATAAATGATAAAATAAATATGTAGCAAATCTTGCATTTTGTAATAAAATGTTTAAAAAAGTTTTTGAAAGTGGCAATATATCCTTTTTTATCTTCTCTAATCGTAAAGAGTTATTTTGTCCATTTCAAAAGTGCTTTTCTGCTTAATTAAAAAAAATATATTAGTGTGTTTGTGGCAAAATGATGCAACAGAAACGTGCATAAAATAGCTCAAGAACTTTGTTCATAGAAACAAGCTTCCAAGCAATCTTTAAAATCTTCAGGCCGCGGTTTCTTACATTCCAAATATTCATATTAGAAGCAACAAAATGTGTCAATAACAAGTTTGATATAATGCCTGCGTACTTACGGCAGCATTATGTATTTAATTAAAAAGAAACAACCATCTTACCACAAATAATTTATAAACTGTACATACTGTAACCAAGCTAGACTTTCTCTTAAAACTTAAACAAGCTATTTATAAACTCTTATCGAGTTTTTCTCTTCACTTTGAAATGGGCTTTTTTAAACTGATGCTTGCTAGCCTTCGTTTGCATATACTACAACTAGCAAAATAGCTCAAAAATGACATGATATGAATAAAAAAATTAAACATTTTAAAACTCAATACAACATTTTGAACATGTAGTTGTATTTAATTCATTTTTCTTTGTTTCAAAGTATCGATCACTAATGTGATGCAATCCAACATCGCAACAGCATATTTAAGCATATCAATTTTTGTAAAATTGTAAACTTTTACGTGACTACATAGTGAGCCAAGCAGTCGTATTTTTCCATAAGTAAATGTAGCAGGATTAAAAAGCTTGCAAAATGTCAAGCGAGTTAGTTTGGAAGTCGTTTGAAATCAGCCAAGTGTTTTTTGCCAAAGTTTTACCAACAAAATACTGGTTTTATGTGGACACAGCAACTCGACAATGGGTGGTTGATAAGAATCAAAAAACTATTATAACACCGACTTTATTCCTCATCACTTTGTTACTGGCGATAGCCATTTCTTGTGCGAATATATTTCAAAAAACTGAAAATAATTCAATTGCTGCACAATTTGCAGTCATTTTGTGGACTTTTATGTTGCCAGTTTTGGGTTTTTTGGTGGTGGTAATTGTAACGTGGTATCCAGAAACTGAACAAATTGTTGAGTTCTTTAACGCTTTGAACACGTTTCAGCATCACTTAAGCAAAACCAACAATAAAATTAAAGAGTCTTCTCTTCCTTACGCGTCTCTACTGAAAACTGGTAAGGCAACAATATTTTTAGTCAAAAATTTCATTTGAGTAAAAAAACTGATTACCATTTTCCTCCACAGAGTATCACAAGTGGACTCGGCGTCAGCAAGTTGACATTATTGGTTTGCTAGTCAATGCGCTTACCTGGGTGCTTATGGCAGCAGGAGTTTGCATACCAACGGGTATGATTGTTTTTCAGCTGGATCCTCTTTGGGCGCTCGTTACTGCTCACGTTTACAACTTTCCTTGCTCCACTTTCCAGTGCACACCAATTTATCTGATAAGATATGTACTTCTACATTATCTTTGCATGGAGTCTGTACGACTATATATTGTGGTAACCACAGTTGCGCTGACATCGTTCAAAGTTTATTTGCAATGTCTTGGTATCATAGCAAAGAGACTGCTAAAGTCTACATTAATAATTATTTACAATGATTTTCACTGCGTAAATCAAATAGGGCTACCAACAATTAGGTCTTTGGCGTGTGCTCTTTTGAGTTTTGGATTCATTATTCTTGTTGTTGGTAATTGGATATTAGTTTCATGCTGGGGTTTGCTTCCTGTTGAAATCTACCTGATAATTATTGCAATACTGCTGATTCCTTATGCCATCCTCTTTTGCGCTATGCCCTTTGCAATCCAGTGTAATGAGCAGAGTGAAGCCTTGCTGAGAACTTGGAGATTGGGGGTGCTTTCGAAAACGTGGCAGAGGCGCTACTGGACTAGGCTGGTGAGAGCGCAACAACCCATTTCCATTTACTACGCAATGACAAAATTTGAAAAGGCNGCTTTCGAAAACGTGGCAGAGGCGCTACTGGACTAGGCTGGTGAGAGCGCAACAACCAGTTTCCATTTACTACGCAATGACAAAATTTGAAAAGGCGACAATGAGAAACTACTGCTCGAAAGTTCTTGAATTCACTTTAAATGCCGCCTTAGTATTTAAATAGGTGTGTGTGAAAAGGGTAAAAAAATGAATCGATCAGATGTAAATTGGTATGTAGGCGAAAAAAAATTGCTTAATGATCAGACAACCTAAAACATATTGTCTTAAAATTCTAATTAAAAATAAATGTATTCTAAATGCAATATTTTTGTGTGTACATTAATTGCACGCAGAGTTGATCTTTTATTCATGTGCATGGGGCATAGTGATCCACCAAGAATAAATGGCGATGATGATACTGATATTGAGCCGGTGCTAATTTCCGGTGCAATGCTCCACGTCATCAGTAACCACCAATTATCATCATCATCACTAAATTTATCTGGATAAATAGGTACAATGGAAAACGAAGGAGAGTAATTACTCTGAATACTGAAAACTGATCACCAAACCGAGGAGTGAAAACTCATTCTGAAGAGAACCTTCTATTATAAATGATCACTCCATTTTTCATTGCTTCCAACAATTAGCTACAAATTTGCACACTCCTAAATAAATTTGACATAAAACATTTAATTTTGCAAATGCATTTACCATTTAAAATGATCATCTTCCAAGTTTTAGTCAGTAACTTGAGATTTCAAGTTTTCATACACATTCTAACTTTTGAAATGACAATTCAGCTAAATTAGTAAGGACAAAAGCTAATACAAAGAAAGTAGCCACCATCACCTGAAATTCTAAATGCAAAAAATATTTAAACCGTCCTTCTCTATAAACATTTCATAACCATTTTTTTTATGAAGCCAGGAATACACAATAAAATATCAATACCGTGAAGGTAGGTTCTACACATAATTTACAGCGCACTTGGCGAGCATATTGATCAGATATGGGAATCGATTTCCTGTGTTCGAAATTTTCTGCGAAAATGCAAAAAAACTTTACTTTGTACAAACACTGAAAAAATTAAATGTAACAATTTACGCTCACAAGTTTTGTTCATTGTTCCATTGCAAGAAAAACCTACAAATTTTCAGTTCTATTTAACTTTCGCACATGAGAAAATTAAAAGCATTTTGAAAAAGCATTATTTTTTATTTTACCAGCTCAAATCACAGAGAATTCTATTGAACATTTTTAAAATGCCCCTCTCTCTATAAAATGCAAACATAAGTGTGTAGTGTGTAATATGGCACATTTCCATAATATATGCATACACTCCATACTAAGCAACAGAAATATCTCAAGAGTAATATATAAAAAAGTATATTTTCTATACAATTCCTAATGCCTGCACAGTTTTAATCGACTTTTTATTGTTTTTATCTCTTCAACTTAAACTAGGTTTATTTTTAAACTGATGCTAGCTTTCCTCTATATCCTGTAATACATTCCAGCTAGCAAAAAACATTTGATAATGTTATGATAAAAACCCAAAAAGTATCGTTAAAAATTTAAACATTTTAAATTGTTTTGACCATTTTTATTAGCTAAACTTTATTTTTTTTTAAATATGGATCCCTGTTGTAATGCTACATTTTAAAATATTTTAGTCTTGTTAATGTGAATACGTAGCTAGATATTGAGCCACGTAGTCGCCGTTTTTCTTAAAGGTAAATTTAGCAGAACTGTATCTTCCAAAATGTCAAGCGATTTAGTTTGGAAGTCATCTGAAATCAGCCAAGCGTTTTTCGCCAAATGTTTACCAACCAAATTTTGGTTTCATGTTAACACAGCAAAACGGCAGTGGACGGCGGAACCGAATCGAAATACTATTGTGAACACAAGTTTACTCATTTTCATTTTACTTGTGATTATTGCTGCTTTGTGTGTGGACATACATGACATAAATGGTTCAACAGTTGGCTTGCAGTTTTCAGTAATTTTGTTTACGTTTACCGTACCAGTTCTTGGTTTTTTGGTAGCCGTAATCTTAAATTGTTATCCTGATACGGAACAAATTGTCGAGTTTTTGAACGCGTTAAATTCATTTACGTATCGTTTAACTAAAGCCAGCAATGTTGAGCTATCTTCGGTCCCTTATATATCCATCCTGAAAAACGGTGAGTTTTAATATTTTTAACGATAAACTTCAGTAAAAACTTATATTTATTCTCCTGATCTACATTTTTAGAATATCTGAAATTAACTCGCCGTCAGAAAATTGACATTATTGGTCTGTTAGTCAATGCACTTACATGGGTAATGATGGCAACTGGACTAAGCATACCACCAGGTTTGTTTGTATTTGAGCTGGATCCCCTTTGGACATTTTTTACTGCACGCGTTTACAACATGCCTTGTCCTGGTGTTAAGTGCATACCAATTTATTTGATAAGATATATAATTCTTTATTACGTTTGCCTGGAGTCGGTCCGACTATACATTTTAGTGACCACATTTGCACTGACATCATTCAAAGTTTACCTGCAATGTCTTGATATAATAGCAGGAAAACAACTAACATATGAACTTATAAAGATTTACAATGAGTTCCACTGCGTGAATCAAATTGGACTTTCAACAATTAGATCTATGGCATGTGCACTCCTGAGTTTTGGATTTATCATCTTTGTGGTTGGTAACTGGATATTGGTTACATGCTGGGGTTTACTTCCTATTGAAATCTATCTATTAATTTTTGCATTGCTGATGATTCCGTATGCCATACTCTTTTGTGCTTTGCCCTTTGGAATTCAGTGCAATGAGGAAAGTGAAGCGTTACTGAGAACTTGGAGATTAGGGGTGCTTTCAAAGCCGTGGCAGAGGAGTTATTGGATAAGGCTCGTGAGGGCGCAACAACCCGTTTCCATTTATTACGCAATGACAAAGTTTGAAAAGGCGACAATGCGAAACTATTGTTCCAGTATTCTGGAATTTACTTTAAATGCCGTGTTGGTATTTAAATAAGTTTCTGTAGAAAGTGCCCGGAGAAAAATTGGAGCTTAAAATGTACATCACCAGTACTGCTTTAGCAAATATTTTACACTGCTCTAATTGCATAAATAAAATAAATGCTCAAAATGCATAGCCTGTGAGGGAATACAGGGGCTGTTTTAATCTGAAGCTCATCAGAATTCAATAAAAAATTAAATATGTTTGTACAGGCTAATTTTAAAATAAATCATTTATTCAATCGTCACATGTTTCTTTTGATTGAATTCGAATTACAACAACTGCGTATGTTTACTTTGCCCGGAACAAATTATTTTTCCCACTTTTATATGGTAATTCCAAAACGTAAAAACGCTTAAGCTCCAAGCATCATCAGCGACACTGTATTACGAATTACATCATCACAAAGTTGCAATCCCAGCTTTGCTGTCACCACTCCAAACGGGCCAATATGAAATAACTCTGTGCGGCAAGCTTTTAATCTCAACTTGTTTTCCTTCTTATTTAGATATTTTCTACAATAGTTTTTAAAAAGCGCCAATTTTTTGAAAGACAAGTCTCCAAAATACGTACAACTCAGCGCAATAATAAAGAAAAGAGTCAACATTGTCGGAAATATCAAATACAGAAAAATGTTCACACTGTGATACATTTTAAAGCTTCCATAGCTACTGCATGAAGCGAGAAACACACCCACAAATATGAATACCGTGAGGGTACTTTCATAAATAAATTGACTACTTGTTACCAATATGATAATTGCTTGAGTTGTCATGAAGCATGTTTCAAACACTGAATCAAAACTTTTCCAGGTGCGTTTTCGTACCAAAAGATTAAGGGAATTGCAAAGCGTATAAGCTCTGTCCTGAAACACAATTAAAAGAAAAAGCTGTGACAAAACGGTTATAACATTGAATGTACATGCAACTCCGTGAAAGGCTCCATCGAAACACTTGATCAATAAATCACTACCGAAAACCAGTTGGAAGGGGTCAAAGTAAATGCAAAATGGGAGACCTGATGCCCCAATGCAAATAATCAAAAAGGAAAAAGAAAATGCAACGCAAGCTGCTTGACTCAGTTCAATAGAGGTAATGTGGGAAAAAAGGATGCCGATGACGCTGTGCCGATTCGGCAGTTGTCGTTTGGCGTTGATGGTTATCGGACAAAGTCTGTTTTGTTGATTGATGAGGAATTTCAATTCCAGAGTTTTGCTTGCAGTCAGAAACTCAAAGCTAAAATAAATGGTAATCATGAAAACGTAAATAAAGTTCATGATCAGTTGGTCAAGATGGTAAACTGTGAACGTTTTCCAGCGGAAAAACAGCCAAGGTGCACGAACTAGGGAAAAGATTAAAAGAAACAAATTTCCCGACTGGATAAAATATCTGATTATTTTATACCGCTTCTTGCTGTAAAGAGAATTATCCAACAGACGAAATGTTGAAAAGTCGACAATGAACGGTTGTGGAAGTAGATGGTGAAGGAACATGTACACCTCTAATGCTGACCTTGTTAGTGACATGGTTGAGTACCCTTCAGAATAATTGCCTTTGATACTTTTTTGCTTGAAAATATTTTTTTTAGAATGGACTTACATCCAGTGCAGCAGCTTGCACTTTGCTTGAACATTCCATGTCTGTTTGTATATTTTGAAAAGACTTGTTACGTGTATAACAAGATACAAGACAATTTTAAATGACATTACAGGAAATGATAAGGTTAAAACATTTTAAAGGTAACAACATTAACATTGATTTTCTAAAAAAGAATCACAAATTATCTAATATTATCTATCCGATAAAACAATAGTGGCACAGGCGAGTTTGAAGGTCTACATGATGAAGGCAGTTTGAAGGTGTAATAATAATCATGAATGGATAGTTCATTGCCGAGTTGTATCCCCGAAAAGAAAATTACACAAAATGACATGACATTTGCATCATATAAATATATTGAGCTTTTGGCTTGAAATTGCATGTTTTTTCAGATCATGGCCAACTGCTATTCCGTTTGTTTGATATTTATTTTTTACTACTAGCATAACTGCTGTATCCTTTAAATGGT
>JAANSP010004419.1:0-10214 GCA_036850745.1 Homidia socia
CCAGTTCTTCTCGTCGTACCCCTAGTATGTCCATAGGAGCAATATCAGATGACGGGTATAGTAACTACAATCGAACATCGGTACAACTGATTTAAAATATTAATGTTTTTATAACGACAGAGAGCGAGAAAAATAAAATAATAAATTATGATTACGTGAAAAGCAAAAAATGTCAACAATGTCACTACTGCAGCAATTTAATTGCAGAGAAAAAAACAAGGAGACGACAGTGTGACACTTTTCCATCCTTCTTCGTTTTTATATATACAACCGCACCACCGAAAAAACGACGTGTCAGCAGCGGTGAAAATTTAATTAAAGTAATGAAATCCTTCATGCTCTCTGTCCATATAATCCATCTACATGACATCACGGCATTGTCAAAAACAGACCATGACCATCATCGTCAACAACAATAACTCGTCTGAATTGTTATTGCCAATTCATTCCCTCTTCATCTTAAATGCTTCCAATATTGCCAGTATCCGACGTAATATACACATCTACTACTAAATTACTACAACAAATTATATATGTTACTACTACTACTACAGTATAAAAAGTGTTGTGTTGTCTTGCGTTCTTTTTTTCAAGTGCTCTCAGATTCAAACGCGACAGTTTATAGGATTTATTACCGCAATCTAAAAAAAATGTGACATGATGTGACATGATCATCGTTTAATAACAATAATAATAATAAATAATCCGTAATATATAAATATATATAAATTTATCAAGTACCACTACTACCACTGATTTCAAGGAAATTATATTCTTGTTGAATTAGTTCAAGCCTCCTTTCATTTATAAAAAAACAATGACGACGTATTTATATAATGTAATAAAGTTAGGTTTTTTGTGACTTTCACGCAAGAATGTTGTGTGCATGCATGATGATGAATTTCTAATTTAAAAAATGTTAATAAAGTTGTAGGCATTTTTTATAGCATAAGAAGAATAGAATATTATATTGTGAAACTCAAAAGAAAAAAAGACAAAACTTTTTAAGTGAGGTGTTGGTTTAAATTTGAGTTGATATTATTTTTTAGTATTGTGTATGCGCTACCTTTAGCAATTACAGTCAAAGTTTGTACTTGATCGTTGTTCCTTTTTCTAGTCGAGTTATACATGTTTGTATACTACCATAAAATATTTATTATACCTATACACCCTTTTTATATATTTTTCTCTGTAAAATGAACGCCTATGCACACAACAGCAACAACACACGGAGGTTTTTGTTTGTTGTAAATGTAATGATAAAATCAATCGGTAGTGCTCCAGTTTGCTTTTTGGGATTGGGAGAAAGTTGCAGCAGCAGTTATCGGTATCCCTAATGTGTTTGGAATGTAAGTTTTTTTCTTTGCATATTATACTTTACTAGAATATACTATCAAACATAACATAACAACAAAACAACCACCTCAAAAAATACAATATGAAAGCATAATAATCTAATATGCACTATGCACACAAAACACACACATATTTATGATGGTTTTTTTGTAATAAAATGGTAAAGGCAATTTTTATAACCTTCAAAATGTTCATAATATTGAAAATCGCGTGGCTCAGTTTTGCTTTTGGGCGTGTTTGCTTGAATATGTTATTTTGCGATGTCCCAATTTCACCCGAGCCATTTTACAAGAGGTCTAATGGTTTACTTCTGCTGTAGTGGTGAGAGTTGGAGTAGTGGCAATAGTAATGAACGTTGAGGGTGTTCAGTTTCCTGTGTTAGATTGTGAATTTATTACTACTACTACTGTAGCATGTCTCAACTCCACAAAAAAAACGTTTAAAACCTCGAGGAGCGTCCAAAGCAAAAAGATAATTGTGAGTAGTTATTTTTCNATGTCTCAACTCCACAAAAAAACGTTTAAAACCTCGAGAAGCGTCCAAAGCAAAAAGATAATTGCGAGTAGTTATTTTTCCGATTCGTGATGAAATGAGTAAATGAGCTCTGTACTAACAACTCGAAAATTAAAAATTTCATCATGCATCTTTAAAAATAATGCCGTGTTGCGTAACATTTTTGGGAGAAAAAAGTATAAATAGAATGTTGATAAAATATATCTTTCTTTGACAGAGCAGACAACAGATAAATCTAAAACAATTTGTTGGTTTTCCCTGATTATCATTGAACTAATTTTTCCGTTTCGTGATGAAATGAGTAAATGAGCTCGAAAATTAAAAATTTCATCATACATCTTTAAAAATAATGCCATGTTGCGTAACATTTTTGGGAGAAAAAAGTATAAATAGAATATTGATAAATTTATATCCTTCTTTCATTTTGACAGAGCAGACAACAGATAAATCTAAAGCAATTTGTTGGTTTTCTCTGATTATCATTGAACTACAACAACTTTCACTTTTAAGCTTTACATCCGCTTGTTTCACCACATAAACTTTGTGCGCCCAAATACGTAAAGGATGCAAAATCCTAGTGAGCAAACGGACACATAAAAGTGGGGGATCTTTTTGCTTGTTTGAAAGACTTATTCTTATCGTTTCAAATGCATTTCTCTTACATCGACTACAGCACATAAAAGAGAAAAGACATGCATCATGGATAGATGGTAATCAAAAATGATTATAGAGTAGTACCATCCAAGCCAAGCCACTTGATTTTATTTAACGTGGAGTTGGGCTCATGGTCTCTCTGCATTTACAATTTTGCATTGATCTAATCAATAGTGCATACATCGACAGTCTGTAGATACATTATCGGATTTTTTAGAATCCATTTTTTATTAGTCAATGCATTAGTTTTAATCACTAGTTTTCTTCTTGTGCAATCACAGACAGAGTTAATAATTCTGCAAGGCAAATGAAAATCTGACTCGGAAAATTCCAGAGTCGTGTCTTGTTTACTTACTAAAAGCAGCAAAGAATTTTTCACTGGTGCACCCAAAAAGCACATTTATTCTTCGTGTACCTGGCCTTGGTGGCAATGGGATTATTTTAGTCCTATTATTATTTTTATTACGACGACAAACGTCTTTTGTCCTCCCCCTACTTTTTGGCGAGGAGGTACACCATCATCATGAGAACTACAAGCATATTATTTTTTCAGGACACGGCCATGAGATACATTTCCCTGAGGTTTGGTGACCTTTCTTGGTAGCTGAAAATTCATTGAAATCCCAATCTCAAATAATAACCGTAGAGTCAGACTGCTCAAACTAGAATGGCTACTGCTGCTGCTGCTGATGATGATAATGATGATTATTATGATATGTACCGATTTTGGTGTTGGTGTTGAATTGGGTGTCGAGTCGAGCCCTTTCATTTACAGAAAAGAGAGAAAGAGAGCCATTTATTAGTGCAAAGGTTATATCGCTGTCCTTTACGATCGAGCAAAGCGAAAGTAAATGCCAGTGGGTCAATATTATGTATAGTGGCATCATCCTTGAAAATGAACGTTTCTCTTTCTCTTCTTTCTCCCTCTGCACTTGTAGTAGTACTATCGTACACCGAAGCGATGAACGAGGAACAAAGTCTCTGAAACATGAGCGTCCAAGGAAAAGAAAAAAATTCATGCTCTGAAAATATTGCACAGAAGAAGAAGGATTTGTGCACTTAAAATAATATAACGAGAATGTCTGTTTAAAAAATAATGATAATAGTTAGGTATGCATATATAAGCAAAAAAGCATGCTCGCCATTATTATTGTCCACAAACAAAGCACAGTGTTCTTAACTTCAAGTTCTTTGCACACAATACGAGCTTGTTATATGATATTCTTGTGCTCATTTCAGTGCACAGTTCCATAATATTATTTTGGTTCGTTGTGTACATCTTTTTTTTCTTTGGATAAATTATGGCACACGCATGTGGGAAAATAATGTACTTAAGTAATATTTGTAAGTGATGTCCTCTTCTTGGAATCCTCTTTTTATATTTGAGGAGTGGCGAGTGGCCATTTCCCTCCTTCCTGTATAATAAATAGATACAATTTATGCATTTTGTACAAAACATGATCGTAAAAACCGTGTTCCGCTCGCTTCTCCGTGTCAGTTGCATTAACTTTTTAAAAACTTTTTTTTCTTGGGAGAAAAAAAGCGCCACTCTTTTCATATATACTTTTTCGTCTTGCTTTTCCAGTTTTTTAAAAAAAGTTCCGATTGAAAGATTAATTTTGTCTGGACTTGTATCCCGGCTCTTTCCTCGTGGATTACACTTTTGTTGTGTATACTCTCTGCTTAGTTTTGTAAAAACGCTTTTAGAAATATGAGAAAAAAAATCTTCGTTTTCTACTTTTTTCTCCTCGACAGCCTCAGCGATAGACAAAAAATTGCCAAGTTGTGTAAGTGGCTATATGCTTCCTGTTTTCGAGTTGGCTGTGTTATATGCACAGAATATTGATGAAGTTACTTGTGTACATAATACATCAGCGTAACCCAATAATAAATTCAATATTGTGTATCTTTCCACCACTACCACCACCGGCAAGGATAAAATTATTTATGCTTCTCTTTGCGCTCTTTTCTCTTTATGTCTTTTACATCTTGAGCTGACCTTGCGATCCTAGTACTTTTTTCCATTAAAAATTTAGTCTTACAAAAGTGTAGGCGAGAGAATCATTGATTTTAAGATGAAAAGGCTGTATAGTACACTGGATAATGTATTAAACGGTATTACCACTTTGTACGCGAGTCTCGCTCATCTGTTGTTTCAAGAATGTATTCATCCGTGTCTGGCTCTTGAGTGGCAGCAAAGACCAAAGAATGACTGCAAATTCAATAAGATGTCTATCATCAAGTGCCTGTGTTACCACACAGGCTTCTTCTTTTTACTCCTGAATTATACAAGTAACCACTCAGCACTGACTTTTAGCCACAGAGTTTATTAGGAATCAATGCTGATGGTTTTTAAAAGTGTTTCCGAAAAGGTATGGCTTATTTTTGATACGAGAAATGGATAATCTTAAGTGAGCAGTGCTTTTTTGTATGATTCTTTTTATCCACATTCAAATGCAAAAAATCAAGAATTATTTTGTAAATCGAATTTTGGAAAAATCACATTACTTTAATTTAAACCACATTATTGATATTATTGCCTGCTTGCAATCCGCAATAAAAAATTCAAAAGCATTGGGTCAGTAGGTGAACTTGGGAAGCATGACAGTAGTTGTCTTCATTAATACCGGCTCCAAAGAGAAATGTTGTTTTTAGCTGTCAAATATTATGCCAAACTAATCCATGTCATGTTTATCTATAAATAACATGCTTTACCTATAATTAAATTAAAATTCTGATGACAAGGTCGGTGCAATGAATTATTTGCCTGTAAAATTCCTCAGCTTAAAAACAGACTGTTATTTTGAATCTTATGAAAATCTATTTTATTTTATTTTATTACCTCAAACAAAGTGCTCCAACAGGAAATGTGTATAGATTGTAGCATAATAACCTTCAAGGTTTAATGCCTATGACAATAAAAAATTCAAAAGCATTGGGTCAGTAGGTGAACTTGGGAAGCATGACAGTTGTCTTCATTAATACCGGCTCCAAAGAGAAATGTTGTTTTTAGCTGTCAAATATTATGCCAAACTAATACATGTCATGTTTATCTATAAATAACATGTTTTACCAATAATTTTATTAAAATTCTGATGACAAGGTCGGTGCAATGAATTATTTACCTGTAAAATTCCTCAGCTTAAAAACTGACACTTATTTTGAATCTTATGAAAATCTATTTCATTTTATTTTGTACCTGAAACAAGGTGCTCCAACAGGAACTGTGTATAGATTGTAGCATAATAACTTCAAGGTTTAATGCCTATGTTGCTTACTTAACTATATATCTCTGTGTAGGTATGCATTTACTCTACACCTTCTTAAATGTATAATTACTGCATAATATAGACCATCATGAATATTGAATGAATCCTTTGAGCGATAACAGAATTGCTAGTTAAATTTACATTGAAATGGGTAAATAATTAAGCGGTCTTAGTTGCTTTCTCTAGTAATCAAATCACTTTATCTCACTGACAATCTCAGAGGAATCTACTCTCATGATTCATCATGAATGAATTTTTCTCCTCATTCATCAACTTTTGCTTTTTTCCTACCAAATTATGGGAAACCAAATGCTGAAAATGTCGTCGTAAAAGGCTCATACATAATAATGACGCTCTTTCTAAAAAGATATGTTTGACCTTTCCTTTAACATCTATCAACATAGGTAATCGTTTTCCTGGTACTAATAATTTTTATTAATTGCATACTCTACTACATGTACATACTCCCAAGCAGTAATATGGTAATACGCTCCAGCCAGTAATTAGGCGATAATAGCCGATAAATGGGGCACATTGCATATATGTGGCAATTAAAATACCTATTTAGTATCACAACTTTTGCTTTTTTCCTATCAAATTATGGGAAACCAAATGCTGAAAATGTCGTCGTAAAAGGCTCATACATAATAATGACGCTCTTTCTAAAAAGATATGTTTGACCTTTCCTGTAACATCTATCAACATAATCGCTTTCCTGGTACTAATAATTTTTATTAATTGCATACTCTATACTACATGGACATACATACTCTCAAGCACTAGGTAATACGCTCCAGCCAGTAATTAGGCGATAATAGCCGATAAATGGGGCACATTGCATACATGTGGCAATTAAAATACCTATTTAGTATCAGTCGTTTATCAGCAGAACGGTCAGTATAAGAGAAGCTTGCATTACCAAAAAACATATAAATACCACATAAACTACATTTATTGTCCATTGTACGTAATAAAAAAAATTGTCTGAAGGTGTCTGTTTGATATATTCTGACGACATCCAGCCAGTAATTAGGCGATAATAGCCGATAAATGGGGCATATTGCATATATGTGGCAATTAAAATACCTATTTAGTATCAGTCGTTTATCAGAACGGTCAGTATAAGGGAAGCTTGCATTACCAAAAAACATATAAATACCACATAAACTACATTTATTGTCCATTGTACGTAATAAAAAAAATTGTCTGAAGGTGTCTGTTTGATATATTCTGACGACTAGTGTTTATGTAGATTTCTGTTTTGCTTTGTTGGCATCACCTGTCCTCTTTTGGCAGTAACAATATATATTTTTCTCCTCTCTTTTGTCCATGTTCATGGTATGTGTTTAGCTGCATGTTTAAAAGCAAGAGAAAAAAAATCGTAGGCTGCTGCTGCTCGGACGAAACCTTTTTTTCTCGCTCAATATAAACCTGACATTCATCGATTCCTCTCGTTTCAGCTTGATTAAATATTTGTGAAATTTTAACCCAGCGCATCGCACGCTTTCTTTGCTGCTGCTGCTCATCCATACAACTACATATATACATATACTTTATACATACATATGTACATGTATGCACTGATGATGTACTGAATAGAGGATTATTCTGTCAGTGGTAAGAAGAGAAAAAAAGTAAATGCTTCCATTTAACTCGGTTATTTGTCTGTCTGGCACATTGTGAATGTATACGAGTGCTGTGATGCCCTGCTTGTTTGCTGCCTTTTACTTTTTTATACCAGTCAACCTTTTATAGCAGCAAGCAGCCTCGTGGTGTGTTTATTATGTACAGGTAGAAGAGAAGAGGAAGCTAAGGTGAAAGAAAAAAAAGTAACTTCCTATGCAGTAGTAGTAAAGTGAAATATTGACACATTTTTAAGACTGCAGGCTTGCCCTCCTTAGTTTGCTGAAGGTAATGGATACGTATATACATATTTTACCATCCAAAACCCGTCAGCCAGGTATTATTCGTACAAAACATGGCAGCAGAAGCAGTAGTGGCTGTTTTGTACACTACTTGTTACTAAAAGCCGTTAAAAGTATAGGTGGAGGAGGAGGTGGTGGTGTGGCGACGTGGAGTGTGGTGGAGGAGTATATTTACAACGCTAACGGTCCATGTGTTAGTCTTTCTCCACAATAAACCGCTATCCAAATGCCTGTATTTAGAGGATCCATTACTTCACTTTTACTAGCAATAATAATATAATGCCCCCAGGAGAGTTATTTGGAACATGTGTGCCAATCCAGCTATTTCTCTTCCATTTTTCGCAAGAATTGTCAGTTGCTCAGTGCTGGAAAAACGGCTAGTTGTTCAGATGGATTGGGCACACAGGTTTTTATTATTATGTACACATACACACAAGGAAAAAAGAAGATGTGGAATAGTAATGAGGCTGCATTAGATTAGCTTGGAAAGGATAATGGAATGATAATGAAAGAAAATAAAACCTCTGCAGTCCTTTTACATTTTTATTGAGGAAATGAGGATTTATATGTCATGATGAAAGGGCTTAAAAGGAACTAATTGGACATTTGGTTTGGTTTGAAAAGACGGTTATAGTAGTCGAAATCAGATTGTGCTCAAGGTCGGCAAGGTAGGCTTGTTTGATGCCTATCTTGTCAAAAAACACAAAAGGAAATAAAATCGTGTAAACAAATACTCTGGGGCAAATAAAGTGCATGCGAGAATACCGTACCGTTGTGAATCAGGCCAATGAACAAACTTTTTTTGCATAATAAATTGTGAATGGAAAGAGTTGAATAAATGAAATACATGTATTTTTATTTATGTAGATGGTGCACACGCAGAATTTTTATTATTTAAAAGACCCCTGCTAGCTTAGTTACTTGTTCTTATTTAATTTTGCGTTGAATTGGTTGAATATTACGATTTGGTTAATCAAAAAGTAATAAAGTAGCGCATAATTTATTTTAATTTAATTTTAATTTTATCATTTTCTGTGCCTGGAACTAAAAATGGCTGGAACAAACTATAAAAACGTGCCCAAAAACAAAATAAATGTCTAATGATAATTAGTTAATACAAAAGGAATTTCGCGCATTTAAATTCCAAATAAAAGATGCACAGACAACGTCGATAATCGGATAGAGTAGCTGTAGCATCATCACCTTCAATGTCTAGTCAAACATAATGGCAGGAGAAAGAAACCTCTTGAAAAGTATTATTTGTAGCGTGAAAAGAAGTGGGTCAGAACGTGGCAAGTGATTTTTAAAAGAAAAACGGAAGACAGTGTCACACAGCATTTCAGCACCGTTCTAACAAACCATTTGTCATATGGCTAGTAGGTGGTAGTGGTGGTGGGCGCTCAAATGAACTTGCATATTACGCCAGTTAAACTCATCATAACGTTCATTGCATTAGCAGCAGCACCACCGTTTCCTATTATTCGTCAAGGGAAAAATGAAGCTGTGCCTTAGACTATACCATATATTTACTTCATAAACGGTCGACTTGACACGCTGTTGGTATTAATTACACGCAAATCCCACATTCGTGTTTGCTGCTCATGACACAAGTCAGGGCGGCTAGTCACGTCATGTCACTCTTCTCGAATAATATTATGTTATACATGAACATAGGTAGAAGCTAAAGCAGATTCAGGTATGCCCGGTATGCTTTTAACAAACTTTTTTATAGATTGGTTGATTGTTCTCTAGCTGTAATACCCAAAACCAAAGTACATTTTGAAGGAAAAAGGTAACAATGCAATAAGTAAAAAGTATATAGGCATGTCTTACTCCTACGTCAATTTCTGCCCACTTTCATTCTTTCTTTTGATTTTAGATGGGAAAAGTCCCGGTTAAAAAAACGTGTTCCAATCCTTAATTCATTCTACATTGTGTATTGTGTAGAGAGCAGGACATTTTCTTGGACAGTTTAGTTAAGGGAAAGAGCAGAGGGTGATAAATGTATCTGCCAAAAAGTTATCACTGTGTGCTTGCAACTTAAAAACTGTGCACAGAGAGTCGCTCAAATAGGTAGTTATTCTCTATTCATAAACTGTCTTTTCATCAAGCCTTTTAATGTTTGAGTCAACTTTCCAAGCTACATAATAATATGTATGCATGCATACCTTCATACCAACCAACCTAAAAAATCATGAAAATAAAGCATGCTCAAGCAAAAAAGTATGCATATACCTACTAATTCTCTTTTCATATGAAAACAGTTGTATTGCATCTATATACGGTAAAGTGACATTACTCCAGTAGCAAGCAGCGTGCTCTCAATACATATGGCAAAGTTGAGCAGAGTGAGAAGAGAATACGGATGTTTTTAAGCTGTCAAATACTTTCTTTAACAGTCCAAGTTGATGTTTTCTCCACAGTTTCTTTATATTCTCATGAGCGAGCCACGATACGTTTTTTAGTATGCCTATTGGACGCATATGAACCCCATAAA